>PVJS01031678.1:0-23246 GCA_004027185.1 Glis glis | reverse complement strand
AGAGAGAGGATAATAAAGAGGAAGCTGAGAGAGAGGATAATAAAGAGGAAGCTGAGAGAGAGGATAATAAAGAGGAAGCTGCACCATCTGTACTGAAGTGTCTGTGTGTCGTCTTTCCTGGACTCTGCTGGTCAGAACTCCAGGACTGCGTCAGTGGTGCACACTTGTAATCCCAGTACTTGGGAGGCTGAGACAGGAGGATCACAGGTTTGCGGCCAGCCTCAGCTACTTAGTGAGGCCCTCTGCAATTTAGACCCTGTTTCAAAATAAAGAATAAAAAATAGGGCTGGGGGTGGAGCTGAGAGGTAGAACGCCCCTGGGTTCTATCCCTAGTTTGGCAAAAAAAAAAAAACTACTGAGTTACAAATTACTTCACAAAAGTGGGAGGCAGTCACATTGAAATCATTGCACATCTTTCCATATCAATTTTGGTTTCCATACCCTTAATTGTTCAGGGTGGGGCCCAGATCTCTGTTTCGCAATCTTTGATGTTGCATTGTATGTTTTCATTGATTTAGAATAATTACTTAATTTCTACCTCAAACCATATACCACCCTGCCTTCCAATTTTTCAAACCTGGTACTTTTTTTTTTGTAGTGGTTTGTAACAAAGGAAGGCACTGGATGGCCCCTGACAGCACTCATCCTCCCATGGGCAGCAGGATGCAGTTACCGGCTGGCTCCCTGGAGCTGAGTGTGGTGAAGGTCTCGCAGGCTCAGCTCACGCAGACGCCTTGCTCTTGGAGAAGCTTCCTCTCCACTGGGGAGCGAGGCAGCTGTCCACTCCCAGAGCTCCAGCCCAGGATAACTCGTGGCTTTAGAAGGTGCGAAACCTTCATGGGGCTAATAGAAATAAGAAAGAAAAGCTGATTTTTCAAATATATAAGTAGTTACTATGCTGTAAGAGCCAAAGAGTAAGCCGAGCATGGTGGCACATGCCTGTAATCCCAGTACTTGGGAGCCTGAGACAGGAAGATCACAGGTCTGAGACCAGCCTCAGCAATGCAGCAAGACTCTCAGTAACCTGTTTCAAAAATAAAAGTGGGAGGGGGGGCTGGGGTATTGCTCAGAGGTAGAATGCCCCTTGGGTTTGATCCTCAATATTGAAAAAAAAATCCAGAGAGTAGAATATATCTTTGGGGCAAACTGCTTTGGAAAACAGGAAAAAGGTTAGTTATAGATATGAAAATAGACATCAAATAAGATCATTTTTGCATTATTGCTCCAAACATCTAAGTTGCTTCATGTTGAATAATAGTAATCGTGAACTAGTGAACACCCATTAAGTACCTTGTTTGGGTTATCTCAGTCTCCACAATAAACATCAGAGAATATGTATTATTATCCCTACTCTTCAGATGGGAAAATTGAGGCCAGAGTGATAAAATGCCCAATTTAGATGATTAGTAGTTGGCAGAGCTGAAAATCAAACCTGTCTGCCTCATGTCGAAGTCAAAACCCTAACTATTGTTCTAAACCTTCCAGATTGTTTTCTTCACAGAAACATTTTTAAAGAGTGTTTAAAGACTATAGGCCATTGTTTTTTTTTTTTAGAGTACTGAGGATTAAACTCAGGGGCATTCTATCTCCAAGCTATACCCCCAGCCCTATTTTCCATTCTTTATTTTGAAACAGGGCCTCACTAAGTTGCAGAGGGCCTCACTAAGTAGCTGAGGCTGGCTGCGAACCCGGATCCTCCGGTCTCAGCCTCCCAAGTACTGGGATTACAAGCATGCACCAGCACGCCTGGCGTAGGCCATTGTTTTTATAGGTTCTGTGTGTGTGTGTGTGTGTGTTTGTGCAGATGCTCACAAAAGGTAAAAACCTGTTTTCTGATAAACTTGGAGAGACACTGAACGCATTTTGTGGGACGTAGGCGCCATGTGACAAAACAAATCCCCAAGCCAGGAAGAGGGCCACTCTTCCATTTTATATAAGGAGCCCTGTACTCCAGGACTTGGGAGCAATTTAGCAGTCAGTTGACACTGGCAGGAAGAAGTAAGGGTAGGAGAGAAAATACAAATGGAGGCTCTGTGTTCACTGAAGCAGATGGGATATTATCACCCATGTAAAAGCTGGGATTTCTTGTATTCTCTGTCCTAAAGTTGTAGTATTAAAATAAGCATTTGTTCAGGAACTTACATGTTATTAATTTTTTCCTGTTTCTCTAAACAAAAAAATCTCACAATCCTGGAGGAGTGTTGGCAAGAAGGTTTGCACAACAAAACTGAAAAACCTCTCCCCGTCTGTAACCCCCCACACACACACACACATCTTTCTCTATCACTTTCAGCTGTCACTGATACCCACCCCTTGTGGATCTTGTCTCTTCATGTCACTATCTTGTTCCTTTAATTTCTAATCTTTGTCTTTTCCATGGGTAAAACTCAGTTCCTTCCAGAGAGCATGCACACTCTATCATTTCTCCATTTCTCTAAACCCAAATTCTGCACCATAAAAGCACATAAACTAAACTAAAACACAATTCCCTTTAGCATATGTGAGGGGGGAAAGCTATGAAGATTCACATGTTAATAAAATTTTATTTCTATCAAATAATTGATAATACCTAGTGAAATGGGTTTATTCAATTCTGCATATCATCTAAAACTTTCCTTCTGTCTCGTGTGTGTGTGTGTGTGTGTGTGTGTGTGTGTGTGTTTTACTGGGGATTGAACCCAGGGGCATTCTACCTCCAAGCTATACCCCCAGCCCTATTTTATTTTCTATTTTTGAACAGAGTCTCTCTAGGTTGATGAGAGTCTCACTACTCGCTGAGGCTGTCCTGGAACTGCAATCCTCCTGTCTCAGCCTCCCAAGTACTGGGATTACAGGAGTGTGCCATCACACCCAGCTCTTCTGTCTCTATTTTTCCACTAAGAACTCCCAGCCCAAACCAGCCTTTTTTTTTTTTCCTCAAGTACAAGTTCTAAGCTTGGGAAGGATTGCTGCTTTCAAAATTATGAAATGACCAGGAGACAACACATGCAATTCAGTCTCCAGTCCTGGAGCCATGTGGACCCAGCTTGATGGCCTGGTTATTGGATAACTGAGAGCGCCATATTGCACTTCTGCGAGCCCTGGTGTGCTCCGTTCTCCTCTGCAAAACTGGGGGACAGACAGTCATTACACGGGACTTCTTCGGCCCTTCTACTATGTGAGGACACATCAACAATGTGCCATCTATGAACCAGGAAACAGGTACATGGCCCTGAAGTCACATAAAATGCCTGCCCCAGACACCAAATCTGCCAGCGCCTTGATCTTGGACTTCCAGCCTCCAGAACTGTAAGGAGTAAATTTCTTTTGTTATAAGCCCCCTAGACTATGCTATTTCGTTATGCTAGCCCCAAAAGGCTTAAATAATAGTGAACATACTATATGCCAGAAATAATTGTTAAGTGCTTGGCACATATTTTACCTTATTTCTTCTGTATGTCCTTATTTTACCTTATTTTACCTTATTTTACCTTACTTTACCTTATTTCTTCTTCTTATGTCTTAGTAATCCAGTAGGGTCTCTCAACCACTTCTCAGATTAAGGACTTCAAATGCATAGAAGGAACAAGATAATAAGGGCATAAAATACACTGAGACAGCAGCCAAAATGATAAAAAGTAATATAGTAATAAAGGTACTTCTTTTTAACACATTAAATAATAAGATCTAGTGACAGGTTTAATGATACCATAAATTTTTAAAAATGAATGAGCCTAGATATAATTAATTTTTCAAGTTCACAAGCATCCAGAACTTTATCCACTGATTTGTAGACCCCAAGGTTAATCTAATCCTCAATATAGGTATTAATATTATCCCCTTTTTTATTTTTTATTTATTTATTTATTTTTTTGGTACCGCAGGGGCGTTCTACCTCTGCGCTACGCCCCGGCCCTATTTTTTATACTTTATTTTGAAACCGGGTCTCACGAAGTTGCAGAGGGTCTCACTAAGGAGAGAGAGATAGAGAGAGAGAGAGAGAGACAGGGAGAGAACTGAGGCTGGCCGCGAACCCGGATCCTCCGGTCTCCGCCTCCCAAAGTACTGGGATTACAAGCGTGCGCCACCACGCCCGGCGCCCCTTTTTTATAAATGAAGAAACGGAGGCACATGGAGGTTAATTGACTTGTCCAAGGCTAATAAGAAATGGAGCTGAGATCTGGCTCCTAAGACTGTTGTTCCTAACCACCATATGTTGCATGGCTAAGCACAGAGCTTACCTCACCATCAAGGCCCATAGCAGTATCTAGTAGTTGATAGTAATAGAAGAATTCATAGTAGAAGAAATCTGGGGAATAAGAAATGGTTTCTAATGTTAAGAACATCCTTAAAGAGACAAATCTGGCCTGTAGTGATGGAGTTCGCTCTCCAGGACACGGCAGAGCCCATTCCTCTTGATCTCTGTGGCACATGCAAACTCACTGCTCTCTATATGTGATTATCATTCTGGAACCGAACACCAAAGACTGGCAGTAGATGTGATAATGCAGAGCAATGTTCTTGAGTCTGTGAAAATCCCTCATTTTTATTTGTATAATCCCATACTAATTGTTTGGATTGTTCTGCTGTTTCTCCTCCCTGTCATTTATAAGCATGAGCAGCCAGAGGTGCTGGTGCAATGCAGGTCCTCCAGGCACTCTATAAATATTAATTAAATTGAAAGATGTTGATAAGGTAAAGAGATTTATACTTTTTCAAATGGCAACAGTCTACACTTTAGACTCGATGTTAAAAAGACAAAAAAAAAGAATTCCAGATCATTAGAAAGACTTTCCTGGCAGTGCCAGGTGACAGCCATCAGGAGAGCCAGTCCTGGCTGAGACTAAGGGAGTATAGCCAAATAATTTATCATTCCCCCAAGTCAACCTTGCAAATACAAAAAAAAAAAAAAAACCTGCTCACAGCATAGTTTTGTCTTGACGAGGCATTCCTTAATGTCCGCCTGGCTCCCAGTAGCAAAGCAGAAGGTGGCAGGAGGTGCTGCGCCTCACATCAGGGTGAAGCCTGCAGGCTCACTGAAGTGCTTGTGAGTCCCTGGCTGTATCTGCTGGGCTGACATTGCATTAGCTCCCATAGAGGAGGAAAAGCTTCAACATTTAGATGCAAGAAGAGAGTTGAAAGCGCTGGTGGCCACCACTAAAATCCCAGGATGTAACCAAGATGCTCAACATTATCAACCACCAGCAGTAGGATATGGTGAGGCCGGCGAAGCCTGGAGAATGTGGACACAATCCTCCCCAGGTCGCCAGCCTCGACCTGGGAAAAGAGCCCAGGTGATCAGCTGCACTGGAAATACCAGCATGAACCTTCACGGGGAACCAGATGGCTCGAAGCCGTAGTAAAAATAGCTCATCATACAGCACAGCTCAGACCCGCAGTCTTAGGGCCTCTCAGGTTTTGAGTTCCGCTTGCCAAAGAGGTTAAAAAAAAAAGTGTGTTAACGAAACTGTGGGAAGGTGCTTTGGAAACAGAGATTAAAAATACATACATTCATCTTCTACCTGGCTTATTTCAAATTCATTTGACTGTTATCAGCAAAAGAATGAAAAAGATTTGTAGCTAGAAAAAAAGTATTTGACTTATTCTTATTTGCTCATTTAAGAAAAACTGGCAGACCAGCAGAGTCTTCAACTTGGGTTAGAGATATAGCTCAGTAGTAGAACACTTACCTGGCAGACACAAGGCCCTGGGTTCCATTCCCAGCAGAACAAGAAAAACAACCTCTTCAATACATGGACTAACAAGAACAGTTGGATAAAGAGAGAAATGGAAACCCATGCTTTTTAAAAAAAAATAATGATTTTTAAAGACCCAAATTTACAGATTTTTCTGAGTTCTGATTTATTCATTTAATTACTTATTTTATAGAAGCTGTTTAATCTATCTCCCACTGTTCCAATGAGGTTTCTATTTTTAATCCATGGGGTGAGTCATAGTTGGACCATTTAGGGACGCGTTTAGAACATGAATTTTCAAACCGAGAACCAAGTGAAATTTTGATTTCCAAACCAGGGCCTTGAAGCCGAGCACACTAGCAGCCATTGTGTGTTGATATTACATTTGCGTGTGCGCAGTGATTGTGTGAGACAGAACAGAGGTGACTGGAAGAATTCCATGGACAAAAAATAGCTTGAATAAGAATCCTTACAAGATAAGAGGAAATGAATGGCATTTAACATGGGCTTCCCTATGTCCCCTGACATGGTGAACAAGAAAATGCCTTTGTATCTTTCAGTTGTCGAAACTGACACAAGCTTCTGTCCACATCCAATCAGCAAAGATGTGTTTGTCCTCATAGACAGTGTTGTTCTGTCCCTAGAACCATGAATGCTCTTCTTATTTTACTCAACCTTCTAGTGCTTCATTAATATAATAGAGTCTTGATGACTGGCTAATAAAAAAGCCTCAGTTCTGTAGGATTTAATTTTGAAACTTTTAAGAAAATGTAAGTAAAATCAAATCTAATTAAAATTAACTTTTACCTATGTGCAAAAGAGCTCTGTGTTCAAATTCACATATAAGTATAGCATAGCTGTTCTTTAGCATGCTTTATAGTTTTTAAATTTTGAATCCCTTGAAATTGAACATTAACCCCAGTAGTACCTCTTTTTCAGTAGGGCAGAGTTTTTGTTTTGTTCTGTTTTATTTGGGTTTGGGGGGAGGAGGTGGTACTAGTAATTAGACCCAGGGATGTTCTACCTCTGAGCTACACACCTGGCCCTATTTTATTTTTTATTTGGAAACATAGTCTCACTAAGTTGCTGAGGGCCTCACTAAATTGCCAAGGCCTGCCTAGAACCTGCAATCTTCCTGTCTCAGCTTCCCAAGTACTGGTATTACAGGCATGTGCCACCACCCCTGGCTTCAGTAGGGCAGAGTTTTATATATGACAGAGATGTGGGGCTGGGGTTGTACCTCAGTGGTAGGAACCAAAAATAAATAAAGACAAATATGGCAAGGATGAGACTTTATGAGCCCTACCAGAACAAACCGTAGTAGAGCTTAAGTTTACAAGCCCTAGTTATACTCAAGTTATATGCCCTGGTAGCATTCTTAGTTTTTTCTCTCCGGTTGTCAAGATCTTGCTCAGAGTTGAGCAAAAAGAAAAATCCATCTATCTTGAGACTTTTTTTTTAAAACTAACAAGCACTTTTTTGTTTAAAAGCTGACTTCTGGTGCCCCGTACCAGATAGACGATCACCGTATTGTTTAACCCCTTTGTGACCTAGACCACAGCAAAACCCGCGAAAGCCACTCCAGGGCCTCCCGGCACATGTGCAGGAAGATGGTGCCAGCCCTGATTTCCAAGGAGCTGCAGCAACTTAACATCCACTCCGCACCCATCCCGCCAGGACCCGAGGGACAGGTGGTTGGAGGACCCTTCAAAAATCATCAAATCCGCGAGGCAGTCCACGGGTACAGAAAGAAATATGTCATCACATGGAGCAGGTGCAGTCCGAGGCCTGGCACAATGACCGCGTGGGCATATACCAGAGCAAGGTGGCTCTCACTAGACTAACAGATAAGATCAGGAAAAAATTCTCGAAACAAAGCCAAGTCTCTACAGTTGAAAAAGAGAAAGGCAAACCTAATGAAGAACTTGCTGAGAAAATGCAGCAGTTAATGTAACTGCCCGCGCACCCACTTGCCACTGTAGATTTCTGGCCTAGTGTATGCTTCGCTGGGACTTTGCCAGAAGTCTCTGGAAAGTCTCATTGCCTTCCTGATTTGTTATTGCTATGTGACTCTGTAAACCTACTTTTGCAGTTGTGATTAATGATTTTATGAATGAAAAATGGAAATGTTTCCTAATCCCAACACAAATACATTGATTTTTATTCCAAATAGACAAACTCATATTTCTGAACTTATTTTTCTACCTAAAAGAAGAAAGACTTACATGTGTTTCTCCTACACTGGAAAATTTTATAGCAAAATTACAAATATATTGACACAGGTTTTCTTCTAATGCCTTGTAGTTATATTTTCAGCACTTACATTTTCTATACAGCTGGATTGTATTTTGGTATAAAGAATAAAGTATAAATCCAGTTTTGTTTAATGACTTTCCATTTGCCTAAATGCCCTGTGACACTGATTTGAAATACTTTTATGAGATACTAAATTTTTATACACATTGGCCTCTCCATTCTGTTCCATTCCTATGTCTATTTCCTTTTATTGCCCCACTGTTTTAACCATTATAGCTTTTATGTTGCCACACTATTTTAATAATTGTAGTATATTATAATACATTTTATATTTATTATATTCCATATTTAAATGTATTATAAAGGTACTACTTTTTTCTGTTCCTTTCCAAAATGGTCCTCATTACTTTCAACCTCTGAATGGTCTATAGACTAATATATCAGGTCTCCTTACCTGCCTTCTCTCCTCAAACTGATTGAGATGTATTTTGATTGATTAATACATTTATATATCAATATTCCAGAGTGTTGCTGGCTTTAAAGCAAAAACAATCAACATTCTTTGAATGTTGTCTTATTAATTTCTAATGTAAGAAAGAAAAATGACCTTTTCTATCTAAGTTAAAAGGTCATACAAAAACTGACTGGTATTCATTTTGTAACAGTAGCTTAGGAATCCATTTTGTAACTTTCTGGTACACGTCTGTATGCTCCGCTATTGGAAGTATAGGTTTCCTATTTCCCCTTTGATCTAAAGAAAAAAAAAAAACTTGCCCAGTGGGAAACTAGCCAACCGGATTAGATTGTGAGGTCTCACCCCAGCCAATGGGGGATGACACTGTGGGCTATGCGTCAGCGAGGACTGCCCTCGCACGGTGTGCTTTCCCCGCCAATTTTATGGTGTGCGTGTATCCTTCTGCGCAGAAGTAAAGTACCTTGCCGAGTTACTTTTGAGTTCATGAGTATTTATTTAATACTCCCCTAAGATCTGTTTCCAACATTAAGGAGTTTGTTGTTGTGACTGAGTGAATACTGTCTCTCTCTCTCGATTTTTTCATTTTATATGTTTAGGAAAATATTAATTTTTACATGTTACCTTAAAAATCAACTGCTTAATTCTTTTTTTTTTGGTACTAGGAATTTAACTCAGGGGCATTCTACCTTCAAGCTATACCCTCAGCCCTTTTTATTCTCTTTTATTTTGAAACAGGGTTGTCTCCCAAATACAGGGATTACAGACCTGCACCACCACACCTATCTTCTTTTTTTTTTTCTTTGCGGTACCGGGGATTGAACCCAGGGGCGTTCTACCTCCGCACTACACCCCCGGCCCTATTTTTTTATACTTTATTTTGAAACCGGTTCTCACGAAGTTGCGGAGGCCCTCACTAGGTAGAGAGAGAGAGAGAGAGAGCAAGAGAGCGAGCTGAGGCTGGCCACAAACCCGGATCCTTTGGTCTCCGCCTTCCAAAGTACTGGGATTACAAGTGTGCGCCACCACGCCCGGCCACCTATCTTCTTTTAATATTTTAATGGCTTTTCAGTTGAGAAACTTTCCTTAAAGTTAATGCAAAACTGAGCCTCATTTGTAATTTAAATTAGATCATCAAAATATAGAATCTGAAATGAGGGTATGGCTATAACTGAAATATGCACATTCCATGAATCTTATTAGCTTTAACATATTTTCAGATTTTAACCTTGTCTAACAGGAATAATATAAACACAAAGGCTTGGAACGCACAGCTAGCTCATTGGCTAAAGAGCTCTGATCATAAGCACGCCCCCCCCATTTGATTATGCATTTCCATTGTGAATGAATTCGTTTTCACAATGAGAAGAGCCACACACCCCTCTTCCCCCTACTTTGAGGGGATGTGAGAATAATGAGACAATGAGGGGAGACGCTGTTAACAGTTTCCCAGTGTGTCCCACAGAACATCTATCACACACATCTGCCAATACTCACCCATCAGAATCCTCACAGAGTTTGTGTCAGTAATGGTGCAGCAGCTTGTATCATACTAACTTTCTCTTTAATGACAATTTTGATTCTGGAATAGTTTCCAAAAATAATTTGAAGGCATTGGAGGTTGACAAAAACCTGCAGAAACTAGGCGAACACATCACCTGTGTGACTTTTCCTCTGCAGTTTGGGGTGCCTAGAACTCAAGAAGAAACCCCCAGTCTTACCAGATTAGCGGGTCAGAGGATGAAATATGAGGGTACTTGAGTGGCTGGATATTGAAGACAATAATCCTGTAATGGAAAGAACCTCAGAGGAGGAAGCCCCAAAGCTGAATATAAACACCTCTTAAATCTGCTAACTTTTAAACGGTCCATACATCAGAAAGATTCCAGGGAGCCCAGTGGAAATCAATTGCTGGAAGACCAAAAGAGCAGAGCAGAGAAATTCCAGCTGTTGCCCACCACAGAGCAAACAAAATTTGGAGTTTTGAAACCTACAAGTTAGAGGGATATGGTAAATACCTCCGAGTTTCCTTTGAAACCCTAGAAGGGCTCAATCTTACAAATAAAGGCTATTGTCCCAGGACCCAGGCCTCACCCTAGAAGTAAAGGCGAAAACCAAAATAGACCTTCCCTAAATACGCACAAAACTAAACTCCTGCAAGTTACAGTAGATCAGCCCTAATTTAACTGCCTCCTAAAACAAAAATCAATGAACATGAGATTCCAAAGTGTCTATAGTGTATCATCTACAATGTTTTGTGTAGCAGTTTTAAACAACTACTTTAAAGCCAGGTGTGGTAGCGCACACCTGTAATCTCAGTACATGGGAGACTGAGACAGGAAAATTACAGGTTCAAGGACAGCCTCAGAAACTTAGTGAGACTCTCAGCAACCTAGTGAGCCCCTGTTTCAAAATAAAATAAGACTTGTGGTATAGCTCTGAGGTAGAATGCCCCTGAGTTCAATCCCCAGTACCACGAAAAAAATGTAACAATAAAAATAAAATAAAATAAAATAAAATAAAATAAAAACTACTTTAAGGCCAGGTATGGTGGCACAGGCCTGTAATCCCAGTACTTGGGAGGCTAAGACAGGAGGATCACAGGTTCGCAGCCAGCCCTGGCAACTTAGTGAGACTCTGTTCCCAAATAAAAAATAAAATAGGGCTGAGGGTATAGCCCAGAGGTAGAAAGCCCCTGGGTTCCATCCCCAATCCCCCCCCCACAAACCTATAAGGATGAAGAAATGGAGAAATGTAACCCCCACAATACAGAGAAGAACCATTCAATAGAAACATATTTTGAGATGTTGGAAGTAGCAGATGTGAAAATTAAAACGGCTATTACAAATACAAAAGATTAAAGGAAAAGATGATCATAACAGATGAACAGATGGGGGAATCTCAGCAGAGAAATGGAAACTGCACCTTCAAAAAAAATCGGATGGGAATTTCAGAGATGATTAGTACAGTATCTGGATATTAGGGTTTAGATATGAAGTATCCCCCAAAGACGCATGCACTGAAGGCTTACTCATCGCTGTGTAATTGTTACACAGCAGTGTCCAGGGGTGGGGATTTGGGGTGATTGGATCATGAGGGCTCGATCTGTGGATCAATACATTGAGTGTGGATTATTGGAGTGGGGTGGAAATTTAAGAAACGGAACCTAGTTAGAGGAACTGGGTCTTTGGTGGCATGCCTCTGGGGACTCTGTTTTGTCCCCAGTCCCTTCCTCTCTCTGCTTCTCAGCTGTCATGAGCTGAGCAGCTCTGTCCCGCCACATCCTTCCACCATGATGTTCTGTCCCACTTCAGCCCAGAGCAACGGCGCCAGCTGACCATGGTCTGAGACCTCTGAAAGCGTGAGCCAAAAAGTCTCTCCTCCTCTAATTTGTTCTTCTCAGATACTTTGTCCCAGCAATAGAAAGCTGACTAACACCATGGATTTAACAACAGATTGGGGGGGGGGGGCTGTGTGAATTTGAACACAAATCAATAGAAATTATCCAATCTGGAAAAAAATAGAATATCTGAAGAGGGAAGAGAAAAAATGAGAGTGGGGGAGAGACCGTGACAGTTAATAGAGAAGCTAGAGTTACATAGATTTGAGTAGCTCACTCAGACTCAGACATGGGATTTGGTCAATCTAGTTGACACTTTCGATTTCGCAGCTGGCAGACTCTCTCTCACAGCCCCAGTCACTCTCTTAGACATGCGTCCTAAAGATCTTCCTGGATGAAGAGCTGAATTTAGGCTAACTCACCACCTCCCTCCACGCCTAGAAATGATGGCTTCATCTTTTTTAGTTCAATTGGTACTACCACAAATGAAGGGAAAGTGCCCTGAAAGCACACATAATTTTCTCAGAGATGGTTTTCTGGTTTTATCAATAAAACTAGTCTTCTACTCCCCCAATGAAGTGGGGCACTCTATAAAACTTTGGTGAATGAATAATTGCACAGCCTGAAGAAAAAAGAACATGGGAAATTGAGAGTGCTCCCGAGAAGATGATTCGCATATTGACAACTGATTCAAGCTAGGAGGACACAGAGCCCAGCCAGAAGATGACAATGAATGGAAGGGAAAAATCAGGGTTTAGAAAGTGAATGTTTCAGAAAGGCCAAAGAAAAGATATAGCTAGTATAAGAGAGGAAAGGAAGTGGAAAGAAAAAGGCTTTGCTCAAAGTATACAAGATTTGAGAGGCAATATACTTACAGGGGATGACAAGATGCAGAACTTGTCTAGATAATCCTGTGCCTTTGAATGAGAGTAGCACATCCACACAGCCACAGTAGGGGGCACTATGTTGGTCAGATTTCCATTACTATGACAAACTGCCTGAGAAAAACAATTTAAAAGAGGAAATTTAGGCTGAGTGTGATGGTGCACACTTGTAATCCCAGTACTTGGGAGGCTGAGACAGGAGGATCGCAGGTTCACGGCCAGCCTCAGCTACTTAGTGAGGCCCTCTGTAACTCAGTGAGACCCTGTTTCAAAATAAAGAATAAAAAATAGGGCTGGGGATGTAGCTTGGAGGTAGAATGCCCCTGGATTCAATCCCTAGTACCACCAAAAAAAAGTGGGGGGCATTTTATTTCAGCTCACAGTTTCAGTGCACGGTCACTTGGCCCTGCTGCTTGGGCCTGGGTGGCTCAGCACATGGCGGGAGTGCATGAGAGAGGAGCCGCTCACCTCCTAACAGCCAGGAAGCAGAGAGTTAGGAGAGCCAGTCGTCCCAACCTCCCCTTCAAGGGCCAGTTCCCAGTGACCTAAAGTCCTCCCCACTTCTTAATGGCTCCACCTCCCTCCCAACAGCACCTGGCAAGGGACCAGGGCTTTAACACGGGCGGTGGGGACACGGCCAAACTACAGGAAGCACATCCGATCCTCTCAAAGTCCTTCACTTTCCAAAACTGAACTCTCGATGCCTCCCGGAACCTGCTCCCCGTCGGTCTGTCGGTTGCTGCTGGGCGGCAGGTTCCCGTGGAGGCCCCAGGCCTGCACTTCGTGAGGTCGAGACCGCGTGGCAGCGCAGCGGGCAAGGCGTCAGGGCGGCCACGCACAGGGCTGCCCTCGGAGCCGCCGAGAAGAGCGGGAAGCGCCGCCGGGCCTGGGGGAGGCTGTCCCCCGAGGCAGTGGCTGCTCAGCGTGGACCCGGCGGGACTGCGCGGGGCAGCAGATCCGCGATGTCAACAACAAGGTGAGGCGACCCGCCCGCCTTCCAGGATACATGGTGGCCGGCTTCCTGGCGCGCCAAGCTCAGCCTCGACCTTGGGCACAGGAAACCCAAGCCCGGAGCGGCGGGGCCTGAGGCGGTGGCCCTTCATTCTTGTCTCTCTCCTTGCGGTCTTGGACTTGGGTGCGACGGTGTGGAGGACCGTCCACACCGCCCAGTGCTGGCATCTGGCCACAGCTCAGGCTCCATTGCACACCGGCCAACGGGCAACGTTTCCGGCCCAGCCGGGAGTTGGAAAGTGTGTGTCCGGTGGAGGCCGGGCCGGCATCTCTATACCAAGAAGGCGACTGAGGACGCTCTCATGCCGTGTCCCACACATCCTGGAGACACGTGCCCAGCTGAGTTCTCGCGTGCTGCCCTTCCTCCGCAGCCCGAGCGCCTGCCCCGCCGGATCCAGAAGGAGCTCGCCCGCCGCGAGGCCGCCTCACGTGTGCCCGAGGTTGAGCAGCGCCTTCCGGGTTTCGAATCAAGCAGCATGAAGGCCTGGCCACTTTTTTTTTTTTTTTTTTTGCGGTACCGGGGATTGAACCCAGGGGTGTTCACCCCGGCCCTATTTTTTATACTTTATTTTGAAACCGGATCTCACAAAGTTGCGGAGGGCCTCACTAAGTAGCTGAGGCTGGCCGCGAACGCGGATCCTCCGGTCTCCGCCTCACAAGCACTGGGATTACAAGTGTGCGCCACCACGCCCAGCCTGCCTGGCCACTTTCTAACAAAAGTCAGAGTTCAGCCTCCTTAGCCAGCAGGACATTGCTTTGGCTCAGGAGAGGGCGCTCCAGAGATCTCTGTCCTCCGGGTTTCAGTTCTTCCGTCTACAAAGGAGTTTTCTAAAAAGAGATGTGTTGCTAACACTCATCTCTCCTGGCGTGCGAGAGGTGGGTACCTGGTAGACGCGTCTCCGGTGGTCTGTATCCTGGCATACCAGTTAGATTCTGTGGGACTTTAATAGTGCACCCTCAACAGGAATGGCCCATTTTGTCCCCTGGCAACATTCCAGAGGACCATGAAGACTAGGCTTGGGGGGGGGGGGAGGCAACATGTCTCTCACGCATCTCTTCAAACTGAAAAGCGCTTGTGGTGAACCTGCTCACACAAATTGTGTTGGTGTTTTCATGGATGTCCAGGTTACATGTTCCTGGACTCACACGCTTCCATCCCTTACTGTATAAGAGAATATGATTCTACTGACTCACAGTTAATTGAACAGACATTTAACTTTGTTTATTTGGCAGTGGTGTGGGTTACTCCATCAACCCTCCTCTTGAGTTCTCTTTCCAACTACCAGAAGACATTGGGGAGTTTGTATTCTTGGAGAATTAAGAGGTTTGCAAATCTTTGTTTCATTAGCGCCACATTTTCATTAACTTAGGTAATGTTCGAGACCTGTGCACCGTCGGCTTGTCAAGTGTGCATGCAAGCAGGCGAGCAAGTGTGTGTGTGTGGTTAGTAAATTGCAAGTGGTTGATCCTGGGCCCAGCATTTCTATTTTCCATCCTTAGTGCTGTCCTAACTGTATTTCACCCTCACTCTATTTAAGTGATTTACAACATAAAATAATGTCCAAAAGGCATCGTTTAACATTTTTTTGAAGCATGGGAATTTTAAAGTGACTATTTTACAGCTGGCAGTTTATACACATTTTATAATCTAAACATTAATTTAGAGTAAGACTAGTATACGCCTACTAGAAGTTATTAGGAAACTTTATGTGTGTATTGTGTAAAATCGACATTCTCTGAGCACTTAAATTGTGGCACGTTTTATAGGATGTTACCACACTTAGTCAAACAGCTCTGCAGGGCAAGCGCTATCATCTGCTTTTGCCAAGGAGGAAACGGGGCCACGGAGAAGTTACCACTATGCTCAGCGTCCCGGAGCTAATAAATACATGCGAGATTCGAACTGGCTACAGAGTCAATGACTATGGCACTGTGAGAATTCTACTTAATTTAACCCAATGTATTGGAATTTCAGTATTCTACAATATACTGTTCTAATTCCTGGGTTCTGCAATTATATGACCCTCTGTAGCACACATCATAAATTTTCAGCTGAAATAAATCAGTCAGAAGTAACAGGAAAAGGTTGTGTGCAGTTTTGTGATGTTCCATTATGCAACATTATACATTTGTGAAACTACAATAACACAGGAAATACTGTAACTAAAGTCTAGTAAAAATTTGGCAGTGCAAACCATTTTAATCTCATTTCTTAGAATGTAATTTTTTCCAAACTTTTTTTTAGAAATGGTTTCCATTTGACAAGAGACACATGTAGACACATCTAATTTTTTTTTTCAAAGAGACACATGTAAAATAGCTGGAATTGATGTTTTAAGTCTATCTAGAAACAAGGAAAAGTGGAGGTTGCCTCCCAAACACATAAACTCAGATGTATGCATGCAATTGGGGCTGAGAGAAAATTTGTGTGTGCCTTTGGAGGGTTTGGGGGACAAGGACGACTGAGGGTGGGAGGCAAGAAGAAAGAGGAAATGAAAGAAGAATTCTTAAAGTTTTAAAACAACTGAATCAGAGGAATTAGAGGGAGCACTCCAATTCAAGATATATAACATGAGAAAAAGTTGGTAGCGATGAAAGAGAACATGCACACCACCATGGCCCCGTCACTGCTGGCTTCCAGCTGTTCGCCATAAGCCGGTGGTATGGTGGAATCTCCTGTTTCTCTTTTCTTCAGTTGCCAAGCAACGTGTCTCCTCAGTGTCCTTCTCCATAGCCCTTGGGGTTAATCCTCAGGTCTGTGTGCTTGTCACTTACTATTCTGATGCAAATGATTTTGTGCTATCATAGATATACAAATTTACACGGGTTAAAATGTTTTGTGGAGGGTTGGGGATGTGACTCAGTGGTAGAGCACTTGCCTGGGCATATGTGAGGCCCTGGGTTCAATGCACAGTACTGCAAAAAAACCCCTGTTTTGTGAAATTTTAATATTAACCTTCTCTCTTTATGGACATCTATTTCTCCCATTCTTTTTATGTATATAAATATTTTGTTCAAACAGTTGTATTCAGATTCAAGAACACAGACTGAAAGCCGGGCGTGGTGGCGCACACTTGTAATCCCAGTACGTGGGAGGTGAGACAGGAGGATCGCAGGTTCGCGGCCAGACTCGGTTACTTAGTGAGGCCCTTGGCAACTTAGTGAGACCCTGTTTCAAAATAAAGAATAAAAAATAGGGCTGGGGGTGTAGAATGCCCCTGGGTTCAACCCCCAGTATCACAAAAATAAAAAGGACACAAACTGAGCACATGCTTTTTTTTTCTCCCTTCCAAAAACTGCTGAAATGAGATAAAATATGTTTTAAAATTATATTAGTTACCTATTGTTGTATAACAAATTACACCAAATCCTGGGACTTAATGCAACAAATACTTTCAGAATCTCACAGTTTGTGTGGGTCAGAAATTTGGGAGAGATTTGTTTAGGACCTGTCATGAAATTGCAATGGAGACGCTAACCAGAGTTTCAGTCGTTTCAGATCTTACTGCGTCCTGAGGATCCACCGTGGAGCACATTCAATAGCATAGCTGTTGGCAGGGCCTCAGCTCCTCACATGGAACTCTCTGAAGGGCTGTGTGAGTGTCCCCTGGGAGTGGGGCCTGGCTTCCCTCAGTGATCCAAGAGACAGAGGGGAAGGCGAAGCCATGAGGTCTTTTTTTCTTTTTTCTTTTTTTTTCCCCCTTTGTGGTACTGAGGATTGAACCCAGGGGCATTCTACCTCCAAGCTACACCTCCAGCCCTTTTTACTTTTTATTTTGAAATGGGGTCTCACTAAGTTGTGGAGGGCCTCACTAAATAGCTGAGGCTGGCTGTGAACCCGGATCCTCCTGTCTCCTACAAGCCACCACGTCTGGCTCCTGAGGTCTTTTATGACCTATCCTTGGAAGTCACTCTCCATCACTCTACCCTTTTCCATGAGTCACACAGATTAATTTGGGTACAATGTGAGAGAGGACCGCATAAGGATTGTTGGGGCTCTCCTGGAGGCTGGCTTGAACCTGTAACGTTTACCACAAAACTATAAACCCAAAACAGTCTAGTAAGAGGGAAATGGTAGTCACCAGAAGATTAGAATAGACTCTTTGAATGATAGGAAGTAACTAGAATTAAGTACCCGGAACGCTGATGCACACCTGTAATCCCAGCTACTTGGGAAGCTGAGAGAGGAAGATTGCAAGTTTGAGGCCATCCTAGCCAACTTAGCAAGAACCTGACTCAAAATAAAATCAAAAGGGCTAGCCTCGTGGCTCAGTGGTAGAGCCTTGCCTAGCATGTGTAAGGGCCTGGCTTCAATCCCCAGTACCACTAAAAAAAAAAAAAAAAGTAAGTAGAATTATAGAATGTTTAGAAAATCCTGAATAAAAACCTATGGCTGCAGTCAAATTAATACTTACGGGGAAATTTACAGCCTTAATTTATTATTAGAAAACCCAGAAGTACTCTTGAGCGATAAAACCAAAGGCTATTTGGCCAATAAAATGACCAGAACTTTTGAAAGTCTGATCAAGAATAAAAGAGAAAATATACAAATAAAAACTAGAAGCAGATACAGGGAAGGATACTTTAAAATTATAAGAAGCACCAATAAAAAATTAAATTAAAAAGTACATGATATACCATTATACTAATTTGCAAGTTTAAATGAAGTCAATTAATTTTCAAGAAAATATGGATAACCAAATTCATTGTAAAAGAGACAGAAACTCATTAAGAAAAGAACATTAATAATCCTGAAACAATTAAAAATGTGGCCAAAAACTCCTTCAGAAAATAACACTATATCCAGATCTGGTATGATCTACCAATGCTTTGAGGCTCAGTTCAGTAGTGTTTATTGAACTGGATGGAACCCAGGGGCATTCTACCTCCAAGCTACACCCTCAGCCCTATTTTACTTTTTATTTTGAAACAGGGTCTCACTAAGTTGCAGAGGTCCTCACTAAGAAGCTGAGGCTGGCTGTGAACCTGCAATCCTCCTGTCTCAGCCTCCCAAGTACTGGGATTACAAGTGTGCACCACTATGCCCAGCTGAATGCCTATTAATTTTGAGGTGCTGGTTTTACAGCAGAAGGCAAAGAGAAGTCCCTGCCTGCAAGAGCCTTCATTTTACTGCAGTGAGCACAGTAATTAGTCCTTCTAATCCATTTTGCAAATCAAACTACTCCTGATATCAAAACCAGACCAGGATAATCTCATAGAAATCATGAAGGAAAAAGGCAACAACAGTTCTGAGCCACCCAAACACAAGGCTGGGAACTGTACAATTTCTCCTGATAGACCCTGATCAGTGGGCAGAGAGTAACTGTGGTGTCATCCTGCTCAGGCCACACCTGGAGGCCAAGAGACCAGAGGCCTGGGAACCAGACACTCTTGCCGCCAGCAGAGTTTATACTTGGCATACATGAACATCAGTAACTGACAGTACCTCACTTGATCTTAGGAAGCAGATCAGGGGCGAGATACAGGGGGCCACCAAAGCACAGCAAGCTGAGCCACAAGCTCAGAACACAGCAATCGCTGGCTTTGCTAACACTAAGCCCACTGACCATAGAGACCAGAGCTCAGGGCCATGTAGTATCAAGAGCTCACAATCAGCAGAGCAGCAGCAGTGGCTGTCGGGCATTAAATCCCAACCAGCAGGCTGCAAACTCTGAACAGAATTCCACAGTCTCTAGGCCAGCGGAGTTAGAGTCTGGAGAGCATGGCACCGCCATAAAATCAGAGACTCTGTGTTGTCTGCACTAAGAACTATATCTAGCTAAAGAGGTTCTGAGGGACAAACCCAAGAGATTGGTTATATGAGTCAGATTGGGTAGAGACTAATATATACTCCCCAGCATAGACCTCATTAAATAAGGATAAGAAATACACACAGGCCATACACACAGAAAGGAAGAAGGTGCTGAGACAACAGAAACACAAAAATGAGAACACCAAAAATACGAGAATGAGGAATAGCGAGGAAACAAGAAACTCTCACAATACATCAACAGGGGATATTACTGATACTGATCTGCACAAAATGCAAGATGGAGAATT
Organism: Glis glis; assembly: GCA_004027185.1. Taxonomy (NCBI): domain Eukaryota; kingdom Metazoa; phylum Chordata; class Mammalia; order Rodentia; family Gliridae; genus Glis; species Glis glis. Next base: position 3,548 of record PVJS01031678.1, on the reverse strand, counting down.
CTGAATTCTGATCTTCAGAATGATGAAAGGTCTCAAAGAAAGCATACAGGAGATGAAGGAGGAAATTGAGGCTCTAAGAAAGAATCAGAAAGAAACTTTAAATGAAATGAAGAAGTCAATAAATGAATTGAAGACTGCAATACAAACCAACTCTAGCAGGGCTCAACCACATGGAAAACAGGGTATCAATCCTGGGAGATAGTTCATTCAAAACTGAAAACATAGTCAATGATATACAGAAGATATTACAACAACACACCCTAACAACCCAAGAAATACAAGACAATGCAAGGCGTCCTAATCTAAGAATAAAAGGCATTGAAGAAGGTTTAGAAGCACAGACCAAGGGTATCAGAAACCTCTTCGGAGAAATAATTTCAGAGAATTTTCCAAACATAGAAAAAGACTTAGACATTCACATACAGGAGACATATAGAACACTGTTAAGACAGGACCAAAGAAGGACCTCCCCACACCATGTAATAATTAAAATGACTAACATAGAGGTCAAAGAAAGAATCTTAAAAGCAGTAAGAACAAAATAATGGGTGACATACATGGGGCAAAACAATAAAAATCACTCCAGACTTCGCAACCCAAGTCAGGAATGCCAGGAGGGATTGGTATGAAGTACTCCAGATACTGAAAGAAAACAACTTCCAACCAAGACTTATAAATCCAGCAAAGCTATCATTCAAAATTGATGGACAAATAAAAACATTACAAGATAAGCAAACACTTAAAGAATTCATGAGGACCAAGCAAACACTAGAGAAAATCCTGAAAGAAATAAAACACAAAGAAGAACAAACAAACAAATTTCAGAACCAGAGAAGAGGTGAACTCCACCAGGTAGGCAACTAAACAAGAGAGTTGTCACTACATCAAACAGAAAATAGAACTTAAAATGATTGGAAACAAAAATCATATCTCAATAATAACATTGAATGTCAAAGAACTCGACTCCCCAATTAAAAGACATAGACTGGCAATGTGGATTAAAAAACATGACCCAACTATATGCTGCTTACAAGAAACTCACCTTCTAACCAAAGATATTCATTCGCTAAAGGTGAAAGGTTGGAAAAAGATATGCCACGCAAATGGAGATCGAAAACAAGCAGGGGTAGCAACGCTTATATCTGACAAAACAAACTTTAAGCTAAAACACATCAGAAGAGACAAAGTGGGACACTTCTTACTAATAAAAGGAACAATCCAACAAGAAGATATAATGATAGTAAATGTGGGCACACCCACATTCGTAAAACAAAGTCTTCGGGACATCAAGTCTCAAATAGACCCAAATACAATAATATTGGGAGAATTCAACACACCACTCACACTACTAGATCGATCCTCCAGACAAAAGATGAATAAAGACTCTTCAGACCTAAAGAAAACTAGAGACCAAATGGATCTAATAGACATATACAGAACATTTCAACCAGCAACAACAGAATACACATTCTTCTCAGCTGCACATGGAACATTCTCCAAAATAGACCACATCCTGGGCCACAAAGCAAGCACCAGCAAATTCAAATGATGTGATATAATTCCCTGCATCTTCTCAGATCACAATGGAATGAAAGTAGAAATTAACAATAGGAAGACCAATAGTAAACACATAAGTACATGGAGACTGAATGATACACTCTTGAATGAGGACTGGATCAGAAAATAAATAAGGGGAGAAATAAAAAATTCTTGAAATTAAACAAAAATACAGACAATGTACCAAAATCTATGGGACACTTTGAAGGCGGTATTAAGAGGAAAATTTATAGCACTGAGTGGCTACATAAGAAAAACAGAAAGGCACCAAATAAACAACATAATGACACACCTCAAGGACCTAGAAAAACAGGAACAGTCGAAGTCCAAAACCAGTAGAAGGCAGGAGATAACTAAAATGAGAGCAGAAATGAGATAACTAAAATGAGAGAGTGAAATAGAGAATAAAAAAAACAAACCAATACAAAGGATCAACAAAACAAGAAGCTGGTTCTTTGAAAAGATCAACAAGATTGACAAGCCACTAGCTAACTTAACCAAAAGAAACAGCATCACAATAGTACCAAAGCCAAATAAAGAAAGATACCTCAAGAAAAGAATACTACAGAGCAATATCATTGATGAACATAGATGTAAAAATTCTAAACAAAATTCTAGCCACACACATTCAAAATCATATCGAGAAAATTGTACACCATGACCAAGTTGGTTTCATCCCTAGAGAGCAAGGCTGGTTTAACATACAAAAAACAGTACATGTTATTCACCACATAAACTGAACTAAAAACAAGAATCACATGATCATTTCAATAGATGCTGAAAAAACATTTGACAAAATCCAACACCCATTCATGTTAAAAATGGTACAGAAAATCGGAATAGAAGGAACATACCTCAACATCATTAAGTCAATATATAAAAACCCCAAAGCCAACATCATTTAGAATGGGGAAAAATTGTAGGAATTCCCCTTAAAATCAGGAACAAGACAAGGATGCCCACTATCACCACTCCTTTTCAATACAGTCCTTGAGACACTTGCCAGAGCAATAAGACAAGAGGATATCAAAGGAATTCAAATAGGAAAACAAGAACTAAAATTATCTCTATTTGCAGATGATATGATGCTATATCTAGAAGATCCAAAAAACTCAACCAAATGTCTACTAGAACTTATTAACAAATTAAAAAAAGTAGCGGGATACAAGATCAACCTAAAATCAATAGCTTTCATATATGCCAACCATGAATCCACTGAAAAAGAAATCCAGAAAACAATTCCATTCACAATAACTTCAAAACCAATCAAATACCTAGGAATAAACCTAACCAAAGAAGTAAAAGACCTCTACAATGAAAATTATAGAACACTGAAGAAATAAATTGAAGATCTTAGAAGATGGAAAGATCTCCATTGCTCTTGGATAGGCGGAATAAATATGATCAAAATGGCCATTCTGCCAAAAGTAATCTACAGAGTCAATGCATTCCCTATCAAAATACCAATATCATTTTTCACAGATCTAGAAAAATCAGTCATTAATTTCATATGGAGAAACAAAAGACCCAGAATAGCCAAAGCAGTTCTCAGCAATAAGAACCATGCAGGAGACATCACAATCCCTGACTTCAAATTATACTACAGAGCTATAGTAATAAAATCAGCATGGTATTGGCACAAATACAGACACATAGACCAATGGAAAAGAATAGAAGATACAGAAACAAATCCACACATTTATAGCCAATTGATTTCCAACAAAGTTACCAAACATAAACATTGGAGAAAGGACAGTCTTTTCAACAAATGGTGTTGGGCTAGGCATGGAGGCGCACACTTGTAATCCCAGTAGTTGGGAGGCTAAGACCAGAGGATCCAGGTTTGCGGCCAGCCTCAGCTACTTAGCGAGGCCCTCCACAACTTAGTGAGACCCTGTTTCAAAATAAAGAATAAAAATAGGACTGGGGGTGTAGCTCAGAGGTAGAATGCCCCTGGGTTCAATCCCCAGAACTGCAAAAAAAAAAAAAAA
>PVJS01031677.1:0-23245 GCA_004027185.1 Glis glis | reverse complement strand
CCCCTGGGTTCAATCCCCGGTACCGCAAAAAAAAAAAAACAAGAGTGGTCAGACATGGTGGTGCACGTTTATAATCCCAGTACTTAGGAGGCTGAGTCAGGAGGATCACAGGTTTGCAGCCAGCCTCAGTTACTTAGTGAGGCCCTCCGCAACTTAGGGAGACCCTGTTTCAAAATAAAGAATAAAAAAAATAGGGCTGGGGTGTAACTCAGAGGTAGAATACCCCTGGGTTCAATCCCCAGTACTGTAAAATTAAAAAAAAAAAAAGAACAAAAGTTGGAAATTGAAGGCTTAAGGGTGCCAAATACAATCCAGGGAGCCCACCTAAATGTGAACTCCAAATAAACAACAAAAATATTCTAGCATGTCTCAAATATTGTATGAGCATCTGTTATTGTTGATATTTTGTTTTGTTTTGTTGCTGAATCTGGCAACCACACAAAGAATGTCCACTTCCCCCTACTTGGCATATAAAATGTAGGTAATTTAGGAATTTCTATTTGGCGACATCTGATCAGAGCTTACTTGCATTAAAAGGGATAAAATAAGAACATTGTATAATAGCCAGGGATCTCCCTGAGGAGAAATGGGTGTCGCCTCAACAAGTCAGTGTATCCATCTCCTGAGACCCTGTCCTTGCCTCTCCCTGCCTCCTAGGATGTAGGCCACTAAGGTTGTTTGGACAGTGGACTAGTTACAAGAAACATGGGAAAGATCTGGGGTTTTAGGGAGTTAAAAGTCTTTGTGAAAGCTTCTTTTAAGATGGTAATTTTAGACCAGGGCATTATCTGATTCCAGGGGAGAATTCCATGTTTTGATAAACTATTCCAAAGGCTCTATTGGGTATTATATTTACACTAATATCACTACCCCAGAGTACCTTAGTTCTGGGGATATAGAGTTTTTCTGGCCCCACAAAACTATGCACCAAACATTTGACATATGTTACTTCATCTGGTCCATACAAGGAACACTATGTGAAAGAGAGATTGAGGGACAGAGAACTGAGAACTAACTCAAAGTTCCACAATGCCAGCTTCTTATCAGGTCAAATGTACGCCGACCATAGGACCTAGAAATCCCGCTCTTACTTCGTCTAAAGAAACAAACACTTGGGTTCACATGAGTGTGGCCTCTGTACAAACGTTCATAGCAATTTTATTCATAACTGCCCCAGATTGGAAACAATGTAAATGCCCTGTAGTGGGTAAAAGGTTAAATGAACTGTGATATATCCACATGATGGAATAGTATTTAGCAATGTAAAAGAACAAACAACTGATGCACACAATGACCTAAATAAGTCTCAGAGGCATTATTTTGAGAGCTAGAAAGTAGTCTTAAAGCATTAATTACTGCGTGGTTTCATTTATATGGCATTCTTGAAAAGACAAAACTATAGCGACAAAAAAGAGACTAGTGGTTGCCGGGGACCAGGTACAGGGGCTGCAGTGTGACAGAAAGGATAGTAGAGGAGAGTTTGAGGCTAGGGATTGTTCTTTGTCCTGACTACAATGGTGGCTATTACATGAGCTACACACACACAGACACACACACACACACACACACACACACACATGCGCACACACACATCAATTTTACTGTAGGATAATTTTTAAAATAAAATTAACAGAACTAGCAAACCTGAGAGTTAGGATCCAAATCTTCATCTCATTACTCTATGAATCAACTCCCTAAAGGCAATTTAGCTACAATTTAACTGACAAAGTTGTTCAAGATGGCAGAAAGACTGATACCCACATATCAATATACCTGCCATCCTGAATATGTGTATTTATTAAATTTATATGTACATATATGCACATACGTCTCTTGGGAATGTATATATTGAATATTATATACACATATAAATACATATCTTGAGTATATTTATGTTAAATATTATATAGACACATATGCACATACATATATTTTATATATTTTTTCCTCTTCCAAGAGCGTAGCATAGTGTCTGCGGAGTCCGATTGGAACGCCTTGGATTTTGGGCCTCTGGTACTCTCTCTGTTCAATTGCTCAATGCCCCAGATAGCTGGGAGCTTGGCTGATCATCCATACTAATGAAAATCACTGCTGACAGAACTGTTATCTTCCTGTCCTTACACTGGAGACTCTTGGGTCGCCCAGCGTGGTTTTTGCCTCACCCCGCCCTGAGCCCCAGGCTCATAGAGTGACCTGCTGCCTTGCCCGTCCCATGCCAGCGTCTGCTAGTCACCTCCCACTCAGCGTGGCTAAACAGGACTGAGTCCCTGCCCCTACCAAAAAATAAAAAACTCCAAATAAAAACAAATTTTCTTTCCCATTTCAGTAAATGGCACCACTCACTCACTCACCCAGTGGTTCAAGCCCCAAAACTAAAAGTCACTCGATTCCTTCATCGCCAGTCCTCCCGCTCCTTCCAGGCCACGGTCCTCTGTCATCCTCCCCGCATCACACCTCCCAGTCCTGCCTCTCACGAGTGACGCTTCAAGAGCCTTTGCCGTCCCAGCTTCCCCATCACAGCTTCCCGGTGTGTCCTGCTGTGGCCCGCTCGCTGCACAATGAACTGGGGTTTTACATTAAAATGGCAACATCCATTAAAACCCTGCCCTGCTTCCTCTCATGCGTAGCGTGCAATGCATGGCCAGATGGTTCATAATTGAGCCCTCGCCCACTTGCTTGATCTCATCTCTTTACACTGCCCCTTTTACCCATGCCTCGACCACTTTGCGCTTTTTACTGTATATCTGATATGCCAAATTCTCTCCTGCTCCAGGGCCCCCGTCATTGCTGCCCCCTTGGTCTGGGGGACTCTGCCTCTAGAACATGGCCGGTCTCCCCCTTTCGTGAAAGTCTCACCTTCGATCCAACCTCTTCACATATGACTTATTTAACTTCCCATCCAAAGGGGCCCATTGCGGATTGAAGCCGTCTGTTATTCTCATCGGAGGACCTGGTGATTTCATTTATAAAAACAAATAGTGTTTTGCTTACGAGCTCCGTAAACATGGGGTACCTAGCTGTTTTGTTCTCTGCGATGGACTTGGTGCCCAGAACCGTGCCTCACACCTTGTCGGCATGCAACGAATGTTTGATAAACAAAAGGACTGCAGATGAAATGCATTCGAGACACGGGAAGAAAAATAATTGGGAAATCCTTGCAGGAACTCTCAAAGCCTGCAGAAGCTGGCTGACGGCTTCCAAGGGACACATTTAGCGGGGGGAAAATCCTAAGTTAACAAAAGATTTCAGTGAAAAACTACAGCCTAGGGGCAAGTATGCCCTTCTCTCTGTGTGTTGAAACTTCAGCCCTGAACACTTAGGTGCCTCTTCCCTCAGCCAATCAGATGCCTTTTATGAGGGGAAAGATCAGGGCAGGTATCCAGCAAATGAATTAGTGTGTTTATTGGGCCACATCCCCTGAGACAAACCTCTTGTCTCATCAAAGTTACAGCTGTCTCCATAGAGAAGCCACTCCAGTCGGCAATTTCCATGGGTGAACTTAACATATTGTACGATCTTGATTTATGGTGACAATTAGGAACGAATTACCAAAGTCTTTTTCGCCGTTAACATCCTTGGGGACAGGATAACTTTTAAATCTTCTGTCTGCTCCCTCCCCAAAGGCTTGGATCTTGGCTAAGGATTTAGAGATTATAAATTGAACAAAGGATGAAAAGTGTAAGAAGGGAGAGTCCTGAGCAGCAAATAATGAGTTTAACCAGCATTTCAACTTCTGGGCAAGATTTACGACGCCTCCCTGCCTACGGCCAGGGAATCTTTTATTCTGCAGTTTATAGGCTCTATCACTTAAGGTTTTAGCTCCAGATGTGAGAGTCTGGCCCTCGGATTCTTTATGGAAACCAGTGTGTATCACTTTAGCAAAACTTTCCTTCTGAGAGCCTTTCTGGAGAATAGTGTCCAGAAAACTAAGGCTGTCATTTCCAAAGACCAGGACCTACCGCTGAACACTTGCTAATACTCAGCCCCTCGCGTGCATGCCCGTCTGCCCAGAAAGTCCAATGACTAATTCTAAGATTCTTGACTTAGAAGAACTCTGGGAATAATCCGTTCTTGGATTCTAGTGTTGGATTCTCACCGCTGGTGGATCTGAGTGACCTTTGATCGCCCATCACAGCCAAGGAACGTGAGCTGTCTACTTACAGTGGAAGTGACAGGATCCGAGAGCCAGCCATACCCAGGTCAGATGACCCCCAAAGTATGGTTCAGAGACTACCGCCATCAGAATGACCTGGGGTCATTCATTGGATGAATAGTCCCCTACACCAGACCTACATAATCAGGATCTCTGGGGTGGAGGTTTAGGAATCTGCATTCTTAACATGCTCTGCAAGTTGTTCTGCATGCTGAACTTTGGGGACTTGTGAGCAAGACCTATCTGGGTGGATGAGAGCCATCCTGGGAGAACAAGCCACCTGCTCCAGGTAGAGACCTCAGGTGCCCCGGTAAACACCTCCGTTTGTCTTTGGTGATCCTTCATGGGATGGGGCCCCTGGAGAGAAAGGGAGATGAAATTCCTCAGGAAATACTCTCTGAAACACTTAGCCTTCACTGGACCACCTACTAGTGCGACATTATTTCTACACAATCCTGCTGCAGCTTTGAGATGAAATATGTATCTACGACGCACTCGGCACTCTGCTAATTGAGAGACTGTTTTTTATAAACTAAAATAACTTGAGGACTCAAGTAATGAATATACAGTATAAGAAATTCAGGGGCCATGAGGCTGGGGAAGGAAAATATATTTACTCTACTCACAGGCAATACTTCCTTTGCCCTCTCCACCCTCTCCAAGGATAGAGGCAGAGAAGGCGGGGCTCCCCAGGCAATAGATTGCATTCTGGAACCTGTCCCCAAACAGGAGTCCACATGTCCAGTGTCGTCTGGTCATGAGACTTTCAGAGCATGGCGTTTTATCGAAGGGTGAATGGTTCATCACACACAAGGTGTATCATGTGCACACATACAAATAAACCCGGGGGAGATACTATCTATTGGGCAGGCACTGGCAAAGAATGGTGGGTTGGCCGATACGAAGTTGACCATTCTGGTCACCCCCAAATTAACTACAGCATTCAGTAAGTATGAGGGAGCAGCAGACATCCATCTGTAATAACACAAACATGTCTGTTTCTGGGTACACTTTTTTAGGGGGACAGGTACTGGGGATTAAAACCAGGGGCATTCTACCTGTGAGCTATACCCCAGCCTATCTATCTATCTGTCTGTCTATCTATCATCTATCTATTTATTTATTTTAATTTTGAAACAAGGTCTCACTAAGTTGCTGAGGGCCTCACTAAGTTGCTGAGTCTGGCTTCATGATCTTCTCTCAGCCTCCCATGTATTAGGATTATAAGCATGTGCCACCACGCCTGGATCAGGCTGGGTTCCCTGTGTGCGTGTAAGTGTGTGTGTGTGTGTGTGTGTGTGTGTGTGTGTGGTACTGGGGATTGAACCCAGGGACATTCTACCTCTGAGCTACACCCCCAGTCCTCTTTTACTTTTATTTTTGAAACGGGGTCTCGCAAGGTTGATGAGAGTCTCACCACTTGCTGAGGCTGTTCTCAAACCTGTGATCCTCCTGTCTCAGCCTCCCAAGTATGAGGATTACAGGCGTGCAACATCACGTCTGGTGCAGAGTCCATTTTTATAACATGAACTGGACAGTGTAGCACAGTGAGAAGACGATTGTGATAATAAAATCTAGTGGGACCTTGCTTCATGCTTGAGAATTTACACACACTATGGGTGGTCTTCACTGTAATGTTATAAATCTGGTCATTTTTAAATTATTTGACTTTTTAAATTTTTTAAATTACTTTTTAAAACAAAACCTCAGCCAGGCATGGTGGCACATGCTTGTAATCCCAGTACTTGGGAGGCTGAGACAGGAGGATCACAGGTTCGAGGACAGCCTCAGCAAGTAGTGAGACTCTCATCAACCTAGAGAGACCCTCTTTCAAAATAAAAATAAAAAATAGGACTGGGGGTGTATCTTGGAGGTAGAATGCCCCTGGGTTCAATCTCCAGTGCCACAAAAAAAATAAAAAATAAATAAAAAACAAGTCGGGCATGGTGGCAAAGGCCTGTAATCCCAGTACTTGGGAGGCTGAGACAGGAAGAATCGCAGGTTCGAAGACAGCCTCAGCAAGTAGTGAGATTCTCATCAACCTAGAGAGACCCTGTTTCAAAATAAAAGTAAAAAATAGGACTGGGGGCGTAGCTCAGAGGTAGAATGCCCCTGGGTTCAATCTCCAGTTGCACATAAAAACAAAAATCCCTCTATGTGATTTGCCACGAGGGAGCAGCGGAGAAGTGAGGGAGACGGGATTTGAACTCCACATGCCTGCCTTCAGAGGCAACGACTTCCGTAAAGGGCCAGTCCTACATGTTTTCGGCTTTGCAGGCCGGACGGTCTTGGTTACAGGGACTCAACCCTGCCACTGGGTTATGAAAGCAGCCAGCTGTAGACCAGAGGCAAACAAATAAAACTTTCTTTATGGACTTTAAAACTTTATTTATTGAAGCTGGGCATGGTGGCACACGCTTGTAATCCCAGTACTTGGGAGGCTGAGACGGGAGGATCCGGGTTCAAGGCCAGCCTCAGCTACTCAGTGAGGCCTCTGCAACTTAGCGAGACCCCGTTTCAAAAATAAAGAATAAAAAACAGGGCTGGGGGTGGAGCTCGGAGGTAGAATGTCCCTGGGTTCAATCCCCAGTACCGCAAAAAAAAATTTATTGAATCTCATATAATTTTCACTCATCTTAAAATATTCTTTGGGCTTTTCCCCCAACCACGTAAAAACCACTGTTCCCATGTGATGCGTGTGCAAACGAGTACACACTGACTTGGCCGTGGCAGTTTGCACATCCCTGACTGCAGGACGGATTCTCCGGGTTGGGACCCTGCCTTCCTCTCCTGCTGTGTAGTCCTGAGGTCTTGGGCGAGCTGCTCCTCTTCTCCTTCACCCTCTAAGCTTTGCCACCTTGATTGACAGGATGCATCAGTTATTCGTCTGCTCGTATATTTACCTAAGGATGATTTACTGAACCGCGCATGAGGCTGGAGATGCTGCCACTCAGATTGTATTGCAGCGGGAGTACCAAGCAAAGAAGCGAGTGTTCTACTTGCAGGACGACGGCCTGGGCTGAGGAGGTCAGAGCATCCCGAGGCATCGCGGGGAAATGCTGCTTACCGAGACTCTTCAGACCCCGGCAGTAGGGGAGGTCCTCAAATCTAGCTTTCAGGTCTCCTGCCCTGGTGCAGCCATCTTGGGAGAGCATTGAATTAGCTACATCACAGAACCCAACGCCTTGCTCTACGTCCTTTACCAAAGATGCATCTGCTTTATTGTGCTTGTTTTATTGCTATATAACAGGTTTCCAGACACTTAACGGCTTAAACCCACATGATTTCCTACCTCCCAGCTTCCCCGGGGCAGGAGTCTGTGCAGAGCTCTGCGGCCTCCTCGACCTCCTCTGCCAGGGTCTGCTTGGGCTCTCATGGAAGCAGCTATGTTCTCCCTGGGAGGCCCGGCTGGAGCAGGTCAGGTTCCAAGCTCCCTGGGACTGTCGGCAGAATTCTTTTTTTTGTTTGGTTCTGGAGATTGAAGCCAGGGGCACTCTAACTGAGCTACACACCCTGCCCTATTTTATTTTATCTTTTATATTTTTTAATTTTTTTTCTGTACTGGGGATTGACCCCAGTGGTGTTCTACCTCTGAGCTACAACCCCTGTCTTATTTTTTTTTTTTTGCAGTACCGGGGATTGAACCCAGGGGTGTTTTACCTCCGCGCTACACCCCCGGCCCTATTTTTATACTTTATTTTGAAACAGGGTCTCACGAAGTTGCAGAGGGCCTCACTAAGTAGCTGAGGCTGGCCGCGAACCCTGATCCTCCGGTCTCAGCCTCCCAAGTACTGGGATTACAAGCGTGCGCCACCACGCCCAGCCTCTTATTTTATTTTTATTTTATTTTATTTATATTTTACTTTATATTTATTTATTTATTTATTTATTTATTTTGGTACTGGGGATTAACCCCAGTGACATTCTACATCTAAGCTACACCCCTATTCTTATTTTATTTTTATTTTATATTTTATTTTTTATTTTACTTTACTTTAATTAATTTATTTATTTATTTTGGTACTGGGGATTAACCATAGTAGCATTCTACCTCTAAGCTACACCCCTATTCTTATTTTATTTTTTATTTTACTTTATATTTATTTATTTATTTATTTATTTATTTTGGTGCTGGATTGCCCCCCAGTGGTGTTCTACCTCTAAGCTACATCCCCAACCTTGTTTTATTTTTTTTTTAATTTAGAAACAAGGTCTCGCTAAGTTGCTGAGGGCCTCACTAAATGGCGGAGGCTGTCTTCCAACCTGCAATCCTCCTGACTCAGACTCCCAGGGACTGGGGTTACAGGTGTGCACCACCGCGCCTGGCTTTCAGAATTCACTTTCTCGTGGCTGTGGAACTTGTGGCAACTTGCTTCTTCAAGGCCAGCAGGAGAGTGAGAAGGAGCCCTCTCAGAGCCACGTGTGTATAATATAAATATTTATAAATATTTTGTCAAAGGCTCAGTCCTCAGCTGATAGCAGGATTGGGAGCGGCAGAACTTTTCAGCAGTGGGAACTAATTGGAAGAAGTAGGTCACTGGGGATGTACCCTTGAAAGGGACTCTGGGTCTCTGGTCCCTTCCTCTCCCTTTCTCTCTTTACTTGCTGGATGCTGTGAATCCGGGAAGCAAGCAGTTTTTCTCTGCCATGATGTCCTGCCTCGCTACAGGCCCCAAAGCAATGGGGCCAGGGGACCATGGACTAAAACCTCTAGAACTGGAAACAGTTCCTCCTTTTGTGCTATTTATCTCGGGCATTTAGTCACAGCAGTGGAAAGCCGACTCACATGTATACCTAATAACATAATGTGGGGAGAGACACCCCACCCTTGCCACAGAGCACGACTTCATCGAGGAAGCGCCACCCTTCTGTCATCTTTCCCGTATTTTATTGACTGGAGCGAGTCACAGGATCTGCTGTGGGAAGGGGAGGAGATCATCCAGAATAAAATGCCAGGGGGCGGAGAGCAAGGGGCTCACCTTAGCATTCCGTGTGCCGCATAAGACTTCATTAGAAACAGGGACTGAACGTGCTACCTGGGTCCCAGGGCTCTCTTACACTGAAAGAGCTCAGAACACTGCCCGGCACGTAGGGACAACACCAATCACCTGGTCGCCTTCCTTAGCAGGTCCACTCTCATTATTAAGCAGGTTCCAGCCATGGCTCAGGCAGCCAGAGCATCATCCCGCGTCTCCAAGGTGACTTGGGATACTGCTATGCAAATGACGGCAGCTTCCCTTCTTTATCTCTACGTCGCCTGCAAAGTCCACCAATGTCTTTGACACCTTGGGCTTTTGCAGCTGGACCATTAGATCCAGAGCTATTAAGCTCTGCACATCTCATTTTCTAGGTGGAAATATTTCCATCAGAGATGGGGCATGGTACCCAAACCTCCGAGCTCCCAAATTCCAACCACTAATTAGCTTTCATTCCGCGGTTCATCTTACCCTCCCCGACAGCCTGGCTACTACCCGACAGTGCTGGGCGTTCTCCTTCTCGGTAGCTGTGCTCCAATGATGCCCTCAGAATTTGCTCTCATTTTGCCTCTTTTAATTTGGACTCGCTGTCACTTTTTTTCCACTCTATTTAAGATGGAGTCCCATTTTCAAAAGCACTACCCACAGCCTTGAAGTGTTAAAAAGATAGTGCGCCTTACTGACCTGCTCTCTTGCTGTATAGGAATGCATGGAGTTGTACGGTCCCCTTCCTCCCTTTCTTGCTTGATACCACCCTATCGTATGTTATTCAGATTAAAAAGAAGCCGGGCGTGGTGGCTCACGCTTCTAATCCCAGTACTTTGGGAGGCAGAGACCTGAGGATCCGGGTTCGTGGCCAGCCTCAGCTCTCTGTCTCTCTGTCTCTCTGTCTCTCTGTCTCTCTCTCTCCTTAGTGAGGTCCTCCACAACTTCGTGAGACCCGGTTTCAAAATAAAGTATAAAAAATAGGGCCGGGGGTGTAGCGCGGAGGTAGAACGCCCCTGGGTTCAATCCCCGGTACCGCAAAAAAAAAAAAGAAAACGCTCTGAGAATTTAACTGACCTACACACACACACACACACACACACTTGATATTTTTTTACTCTGAGCTCCTAGGAATCCTTTCTGAAAGATTTTCCTCAAGCTAAAAGATTCAAGTGATTGTAACTACCTGATTAGTAATAGTAGCACAATACTATTAGAAAGGATAGTATGCAAGACAACTAACACTGCTGGAGCTCTTACTATATCCCAGGGTCTATTTTAAGGTCTTTCAGTAGCTTGTCTAAGGTCACACAGTTCACAAGTCGTTGCTGGGATTCACACCACAGCTGCTGAATTCTGGAGCCCACGCTTTTAACCACAGGGCTGTTCTGCCCCTGCGTGTACACTGTAGGGGGAAATGTTTGCGGAAATAGCATCCCATAGCCAGAATAAACGTTGAATCCTAATGGCATGGTAAGGTAGCAAGGAAATAAGGGGTGGCGGACGGGAGTTGAACTCTGATTCCTATGAAATATGGGTGAGGATCGGTAAGGTGGCATTTTTCTCTAACATCTCAGGGCTTTAGATATTGCTTAGAAAAATCAGTTCAACCATAATAGAATGTGGGCAAAGGTGATGCTGAATCCAAATCAAGACAGGCGCAGTAGGAGGCAGAGGTGCAATCAAAAGTGTTGGGTGTGAGCCCAGGCGGAGCTGAGTTCAAATCCTCATCTGAGACTCAACAGCCACCCGAATGCTGAGGGACAAGGTCAGCTCCAGTCTTATCTAATAAAATAAATATTTATCCCTAAACTCAAGGAAGGAATCAGGAAGGTTCCTATCGACTCATGAAAACATGGTGGGGTGGGTTCCTTCATATTCCAGAAAGGGTTGTCTAACTTGTTCTAATTCTGTTGCTGTATATTTTTCAAAACAAAAAAATCAAGATCGTCATCTATTATAGTAATATACTATATGTTATGATATGGATATTCAACCTTAGGTGCTTTGCTGTATTTCTTTTCTTTTCTTTCTTTCTTTCTTTCTTTCTTTCTTTCTTCTTCCTTCCTTCCTTCCTCCCTCCCTTCCTTCTTTCTTTCTTTCTTTTTCCTTCCTTTCTTTCTTTCTTTCTTTCTTTCATTTTTTGTGGTACTAAGGATTGAACTGAGGGGCATTTTACCTCCTAGCTCCACCCTCATCCTATTTATTTATTTATCTGTTTGTTTGTTTATTTATTTATTTATTTATTTATTTGGTACTGGGGATTGAACCCAGGGGCATTCTACCTCTGAGCTACACCCCCAGCCCTATTTTTTATTCTTTATTTTGAAAGAGGGTCTCACTAAGTTGCAGGGGTCCTCACTAAGTAGCTGAGGCTGGCTGCAAACCCAGATCCTCCTGTCTCAGCCTCCCAAGTACTCCCAAGCCGTGTACCACCACACCTGGCTTATTTATTTTATTTTGAAACATCACTAAGTTGCTGAGGCTGGCCTCAAACCTGAGATCCTCCTGTCTCAGTCTCTCAAGTACTAGAATTACAGGTGTGTGCCACCAAGCCCAGCTTGTATTCTTTTTTGAAAGAATTAAAGCTAGGGAGAACCAAGATGGCTTCAAAGAGAGATGGCACATCTCATATGCTCTGAGACTCGGAAGTCAATTGCCATGATGGCTTCTTGACAAGAACAGAGAAGCAATGAAAAACTGAACAAAACAATGAAAAATTTGAAATGTGGCGGAACCAAAGCCGGAAGACAGAACAGCAGACAGTAAGGAGCTCCACACACATCAGCTGGGAATGGTGGTGGCAGCAGCACCATCTTAGCCAGGCTATGCTGGGGGCTGGTAGCCACCAGCACTGTGATTCCCAGAGTCCACCAGCAAAGAAAGAAACCAATGACTTTATGTGAAACCAGCGACCTCAGATCATCAGGGGTCAGCACCTTAATCAACACTCGACAGAGACCTGACTGCCCTGACGGACGGCCAGAACCTGCAGCAGCCACGGAGCACACCTCTCCCTCCAGAGATCCACAGCAGCATTCAACAAGACAGTGAGTTAACGAACCGCCCCAGTGGGAGACCACTGTGTGTGGACACAGGGACTCGTGTGGCAAGCAATAGACTCGTGGGGTCTGAGACTTCATGGATCATCCCTGTGGAGGTGGCTGTGGGGGCTGTTGTAGGATGCAGCAGAGGCGTGGAGAAGTAGACAGCCACTGGGGGCATTTGGGTGGGAAAGACTCACAGTCCACAGGTTGCAAGGCCCTTGCAGGGTCTCCAGGGATCCTCACGGGTCACCCAATCGTGCGTGGTATCTGGGGTGAAATAAGTCAGCCTGCTGAGTTGCATGATTGGAAAGCAATAGTCTCGCCCCTGGCTGCATTTGGGCGCTTGCACACCAGTGCCGGGGGCCAGCAAGGGTTTTCATCATTGCAGCTGCCCAGAGCAGCAGTGGTGTCCCAGGGGCTGAAAAAACTGAGCCAACCAAGCCCCAGGCCTGGACCTGTACAGTCTCTCCCTGCCAGAGCATGGGCCTTAGGAGGAGAGTGGTGATATCATCCTGGCCAGGCCGTGGGCAGGGAGGCCCAGGGCCCAACAGCGTTTCACTGGATCACAACTACAGGCTGGGAACTCAACAATCTCCCCGCTGGCAGAGTTTATACCCAGCATACATGCATGCTAGTGACTGACAGTACCTCACATGATCGTGATTGTAATAAGCAGGTCAGGGGCAGGGTCTCAGGAACCATCAAAGCTCAGTGAGCCGGGCCACAAGCTCGGAACATAGCAATCGCCATTGTTGCTGAGCCAAAACCCACTGGCCACAGAGGTCAGAGGTCAGTGCTCTACAGCATCACGGGCCCACAATCAGCAGATCAGCGGAAGTGTTTGTGGGTCGGGACACTAAATCCCAACCAGCAGGCTACAGGCTCTGATCAGAACATCATAGTCTCTGGCCCTGCGGAGATTGGGCCTGGGAGCAAGGCGGCCTGCAGCCAATCAGAGACTCCTGCTTGACTGCAGTGAGAACTATATCTAGTTAAAGAGGCACTGGGGGACAAACTCAAAAGTTTGATTATACAAGTCAGATTGGTAGAAGCAAATAGATACCCCCAGCAAAGACCTTATTAAAAAGGGATAACAAATAGACACAGGACTCATACACAAAGAGGAAGAATATGCCAAGACAACAGGAGTACAAACCTAATAACTCTAAAAATATGAGAATGAAGAACAGCAAGGAAACAATAAACTCCCACAACTCAAAAATAAGGGAGCTCACCAATACTGATCTGTAGGAAATGCAAGAAGGAGAATTCCAAATTTTGATCTTTGATACGACAAAAGGCCTCAAAGAAACTGTACAGGAAATGAAGGAGGAAATAGAAGCACTTAGAAAGAACTAGAAAGAGGTTTTGAGCGAAATGAAGGAGTCAATAAATGAATTAAATATTGCAATGGAAACCAACTCTGGCAGGCTAGACCACATGGAAAACAGGGTATCACTCTTGGAAAACAGCTCATCCAAAACTGAAAACACAGTCAATAATATACAGAAAACATTACAGCAACACAACATAAACATCCAAGAAAAGCCAGGCGTGGTGGCGCACACTTGTAATCCCAGTACTTGGGAGGCTGAGACCGGAGGATCTGGGTTAGCAGCCAGCCTCAGCTACTTAGTGAGGCCTCCACAACTTAGTGAGACCCTGTTCCAAAATAAAAAAGAATAAAAACTAGGGCTGGGGATGTAGCTTGGAGGTAGAATGCCCCTGGGTTCAATCCCCGGTACCACAAAAAAAAATCAAAGAAATATAGAAAAATGTGAAACGTCCTAACTTATGGATAAAAGGCATAGAAGAGGGTCTAGAAGCACAAACTAAGGGTATCAGAAACCTCTTCAGAGAATTAATTTCCGAGAATTTTCCAAACATAGAAAAACACTTGGTTACCTATGTACAGGAGATATACAGAACACTGTTAAGACAAGACCAAAGAAGGACCTCCCCACACCATGTAATAATCAAAATGGCTAACATAGAGACTAAGGAGAGAATCTTAAAAGCAGCAAGAACAAAAGAATGGGTGACATTCAGGGGCAAAACAATAAAAATCACCCCAGACTTTTCAACCCAAGTCATGAATGCCAGGAGAGACTGATATAAAGTACTCCAGACCCTGGAAGAAAATAACTTCCAACCAAGACTGCTATATCCAACAAAGATATCATTCAAAATTGATGGAGAAATAAAAACATCCCAAGACAAACAGAAACTTAAAGAATTCATGACTAACAAGCCAGCACTAGAGAAAATACTTAAAGAAATAAAACACAAAGAAGCAAATCCCAGAACCAGAGAAGAGGCACACTCCACCAGATGGGCAACTAAGCAAAGAAGAAATAACACTACATCAAACAGATAATAGAACTCAAAATGACAGGAAACAAAAATCATATTTCAATAATAACACTGAATGGCAAAGGGCTTGATTCCCCAGACAAAAGGCATAGACTAGCAATGCAGATTAAAAACATAATCCAACTATACGCTGACTGAAAGGAACTCACCTTACAGCCAAAAATATCCATATACTAAAGGTGAAAGGATGGAAAAAGATATACCATACAAATGGAGACCAAAAATAAGCAGGAGTGTCAATGCTTATATCCAACAAAACAGACTTTAAAACACATCAGAAGAGACAAAGCAGGTCACTTCTTATTAATAAAAGGAACAATCCAATAAGAAGATATAATGATAGTAAACATTTATGCCCCAAATGTGGGTACACCCACTTTTGTAAAACAAACTCTTCAGGACATCAGGTCTCAAATAGACCCAAATACAATAATAGTGGGAAACTTCAACACACCACTCATGACACTAGATCAATCTTCAAGACAAAAGATGAGTAAAGACTCTTCAGACCTAAAGAAAACGATAATCCAAATGGACCTAATAGAAATACACAGAAGATTTCAACCAGCAATGGCTGAATACACATTCTTCTCAGCTGTCCATGGAACCTTCTCCAAAATTGACCACATCATGGGCCACAAAGCAAACACCAGCACATTCAAAAAATGTAACATAATTCCCTGTATCTTCTCAGATCACAACAGAATGAAAGTAGAAATCAACAACCGGAAGACCAAAATAAATTACATAAACACATGGAGACTGAATGATACACTCTTGAATGAGGACTAGATCAGAAAAGAAATAAGGGGAGAAATAAAAACATTCCTAGAATTAAATGAAAATAGAAACACGATATACTAAAATCTATGGGACATGTTGAAGGTGGTATTGAGAGGAAAATTTATAGCACCAAATGACCACATAAGACAAACAGAAAGTCACTAAATAAACAACCTAATGACACATCTCAAGGACCAAGAGAAACAGGAATAGTCTACTCCCAAAGCCAGTAGAAGGCAGGAGATAATTAAAATCAGAGCAGAAATCAACAAAACAGAGAATTAAAAAATATAAAGGATCAACAAAACAAAAGGCTGGCTCTTTGAAAAGATTAACAAGATTGACAAACCCCTAGCCAACCTAACCAAAACAAAAAGAGAATCAACCTAAATTATTAAAAGCAGAAATGAAAAAGGAGACATCACCACAAGCAGTGGGGAAATTCAGAGGATCATCAGAAACTATTTCAAAAATTCATATTCCAATAAACTAGAAAACATGGAAGAAATTGACAGATTCCTAGACACATACAACCCACCTAAATTGAACCAAGAGGATATAGAAAGCCTAAACCAACCAATGGCAAGCAAAGAGATAGAAACAGCAATAAAAAGTCTACCATCAAAGAAAAGCCCAGGTCCAGACGGATTTCCAGCTGAATTCTACAAAACCTTTACAGAAGAACTAAACCCAATACTTCACAAGTTATTCCATGAAATTGAAAGAAATGGAATTCTTCCAAACTCCTTCTATGGGGCTAGTATCACATTAATACAAAAAACAAAGACATCTCAAGAAAAGAAAATTATAGACCAATATCATTGATGAACATAGATGTAAAAATTCTAATCAAAATATTAGCCATGAGCATTCAAAATCACATCAAGAAAATTGTACACCATGACCAAGTTGGCTTCATTCCAGGAAAACAAGGCTGGTTCAACATATACAAATCAATACATGTTATTCACCACATAAATAGAACTAAGAACAAAAACCACATGATCATTTCAATAGATGCTGAAAAAGCATTCGACAAAATCCAACACCCATTCATGATACAAAACACTGCAGAAAATCGTAATAGAAGGAACATACCTCAACATCATTAAGGCAATATACAATAAACCCAAAGCCAACATCATACTGAATGGGGAAAAACTGGGAATTCCCTTTAAAATTAGGAACAAGACAAGGATGCCCACTGTTACCACCCCTTTTCAAGAGACTCCTTGAGATTCTTGCAGTGGAATAATAGCAAAGGAATTCAAATAGGAAAAGAAGAATTAAAATTATCTTTATTTGCATATGACCTGATCTTATATCTAGAAGACCCAAAAAACTCAACCAAAAGACTACTAGAGCTGATTAACAAATTCAACAAGGTAGCAGGATACAAAATCAGCCTAAAAAAATCAGTAGCTTTCCTATATGCCAATCATGAATCCACTGAGAAAGAAATACAGAGAACAATTCCATTCACAATAACTTCAAAACCAATCAAATACCTAGGAATAAACCTAACCAAAGAGGTAAAAGACCTCTACAATGAAAATTATAGAGCACTGAAGAAAGAAATTGAAGATCTTAGAAGATGGAAAGATCTCCCTTGCTCTTGGATAGGCAGAATAAATATCATCAAAATGGCCATTCTACCAAAAGTGATCTACAGAGTCAATGCAATCCCTATCAAAATACCAATGTCATTCTTCATAGAACTTGAAAAATCAGTCATAAACTTCATATGGAGAAACAAAAGACCCAGAATACAATTCTCAGCAATAAGAACTATGCAAGAGGCATCACAATTCCTGACTTCAAATCATACTACAGAGCTATAGTCATAAAAACAGCATGGTATTTGCACAGAAACAGACACATAGACCAATGGAACAGAATAGAAGATACAGAAACAAATCCATATATTTATAGCCAAATGATTTTTTTTTTGCAGTACCGGGGATGGAACCCAGGGGCATTCTACCTCCAAGCTACACCCCCAGCCCTGTTTTTTATTCTTTATTTTGAAACAGGGTCTCTCTAAGTTGCAGAGGGCTTCACTAAGCAGCTGAGGCTGGCCGCAAATCTGGATCCTCCTGTCTCAGCCTCCCAAGTACTTGGATCACAAATGTGTGCCACCATGCCCAGCTCGCCAATTGATTTTTGACAAAGGTGCCAGACACGTACATTGGAGAAAAGACAGCCTTTTCGATAAATAGTGTTGGGAGCTGGGTGTGGTGGCACACACTTGTAATCCCAGTACTTGAGAGGTTGAGACTGAAGGATCTGTGTTCGAGGTCAGCCTCAGCTACATAGTGAGGCTCTCTGCAACTTAGTGAGACCCTGTTTCAAAATAAAAAATAAAAAATAGGGCTGGGGGTGTAGCTCGGAGGTAGAATGCCCCTGGGTTCAATCCCCAGTACAGCAAAAAGAAAAAAAGTATTGTTGGGAAAATTGGTTATGCATTTGTAGAAAAGAAAAAAAATAGAACTAAATCCTTACCTCTCACCCTGTACAGGAATCAACTTGAGATGGATGAAAGACCTGGAAGATAGACCAGAGACTGTGATGCTACTAGAGGAAGACACAGGCACAACACTCCAACATATAGGAACAGGTAGAAAGTTCCTCAACAAGACCTCGAAAGCTCAGGAAATTAAAACAAGAATTAATAAGTGTTATGACATTAAACTAAAAAGTTTTTTCACATCAAAGGAAATTATCAACAGTCTAAAGAGAAAGCCTATGGAATGGGAAAGGATCTTTACCAGCTATCTCTCTGATAGAGGACTAATATCTAGAATATACAAAGAACTTAAAAGACTTTACACTAAAAAAAAAACCCTGCCCGTGGCGGCGCACACTTTTAACCCCAGTATTTGGGAGGCTGAGACCAGAGGATCCGGGTTCGTGGACAGCCTCAGCTACTTAGTGAGGTCCTCCACAACTTAGTGAGACCCTGTTTCAAAATAAAGAATAAAAACTAGGGCTGGGGGTGTAGCTCAGAGGTAGAATGCCCCTGGGTTCAATCCCCAGTGCCACAAAAACAAAAAACAAAAAGAAACCCCAATCAAGAAATGGGCAACTGAATTGAATAAACACTTCACTAAAGAAGAGACACAAATGGCCAATAGATACATGAAAAAATGTTCAACATCATTAGCAATCAGGGAGATGCAAATCAAAACTACACTGAGATTCCATCTAACCCCAATCAGAATGGCAATCATCAAGAAGTCAAAAAATAATAAATGTTGGCGAGGATGTAGGGAAACAGGAATTCTTCTACACTGTTAGTGGGATTGCAAATTAGTTCAGCCACTATGGAGATCCGTGTGGAGATTCCTCCGAAAGCTGGGAATGGACCCACCATATGATCCGGCTATAGCACTCCTAGGAATTGTTCCAAAGGGACTGAAATCAGAGAACTACAATAATATATGCATACCCATGTTCATAGCAGCACAATTCACAATAGCCAAATTATGGAACCAACCTAGGTGTCCATCAACAGATGAATGGATTACAAAACTATGGGAAACACACACAATGGAATTCTACTCAGCAATAAAGAAGAACAAAATAATGTCATGTGCAAGAAAATGGAAGGACCTGGATAACATTATGTTAAGTGAGATCAGCCAATCACAGAAAGTGAAGGGTTATATGTTTTCTCTAATATGCAGAAGCTAAGGAGTAATTGGGATACCAGAGGGACTCCAGATAATGGAGGAGAAACCTCAGTGGAGCCAGGGTGTTGGGCTAAGGGAAGGGGAAGGGGGAATACTGAGTTCATCAATGGAAAATCTACCATCGACTAAGTGTACATATGTGAATATACCAACATCAATATCAGTACTCTGTATTGGGAAGGGGGGAAATGGGGAGACGGGGGGGCCACCAAATGCTGAGTGCATGTATGCCATTCTCAATATGATTTACATCATGATGTAAGAATATAATGTACCAATAAAGCACATTAATAAAACAAAGAATTAAAGCTTTACATCTTTTTAGTATTTTTTTTTTTTTTGCAGTACTGGGGATTGAACCCAGGGGCGTTCTACCTCCGTGCTACACCCCCGGCCCTATTTTTTTTTATACTTTATTTTGAAACCGGGTCTCATGAAGTTGCAGAGGGCCTCACTAAGTAGAGAGAGGGAGAGAGAGAGAGAGAGCTGAGGCTGGCCGCGAACCCGGATCCTCTGGTCTCCGCCTCCCAAAGTACTGGGATTACAAGCATGCGCCACCACGCCTAGCAGCATTTTTTAGTTTGAAACATAGTCTCTCTAAATTGCTGAGGGTCTTGCTAAGTTGCTGAGGCTGGCCTCCAACTTGAGATCCTCCGGTCTTAGCCTCTCAAGTACTGGGATTACGGGCATGTGACACCACACCCAGCTCTGTAGTAGAAGTGTAATGCGATGGAGGAAAGAATGAAATGTGTAAAAGGAGCTGATAAAAGAAGATTAAAGAAGCAAAGAGAGTGGGGTGAGAGATGAGGCTCTGGCCAGGACAAGTTCCACACCAGCAGGATCTTGTAGGACATCACGTCTGTTCTTAACTAGGAGTGAAGCCTGCTTGCTATGCTCCCTAAAGGTCTCACTCACAGCTTATCCTGGTTCCTCAGCATGAATAATGGAATCGGCACATTTCCCCTCGAAGCTGAGGTTCCCACTCAGCAGCATAGATAAGCTTGTCACGCTGCTGCCACCAAAGCCTTCGCTCAGAAACTATTTAACTGGCCAAGAAAACTCATCTCTGTCAAAAATGGGGAAATAAAATCAGTAAAAAAGGGGCAGCACCAATTAAATGAACAAACTTATGAGCTCGGAACAGGAAGGTCTCAAAATTCTTATCTTGCCGGGCGTGGTGGCACACACCTGTAACCCCAGTACTTGGGAGGCTGACACAGGAGGATCACAGGTTTGAGGCCAGCCTCAGCAACTAGCAAGACTCTTAATAACCTAGCAAGAACTGTTTCAAAACAAAAACTAAAAAGGGCTGGGGGTATAGCTCAGAGGTAGAATGCCCCTGGGTTCAATCCCCAGTATCACACACACATACACACACACACACACACACACACACACACCAAACTCTTGTCCTCCAAAGATTGTCCAAGAAAATAAAAATTGATCTCCTAAGATCCATATGACCACTAGAAAAATAAGCACTGTCCCATAATCCTTAGAAAGGGATAGAGAGGAGGAAGTCATCCATGACAGGAATACTTTTCTCTGAGCGCCTTAATCAACCCACAGGGCCAGGGCCACGCAGAACTGGCTAGGTCATCACATTTTCCACAGTCTCCCTAGGCAGGGCAGGCACCACGTATCCCTGTCATGAGAAACCGAGGCATTAGAGAGGCAAAGTGACAGTTGCCCTAGTAGGTGGAAGGATAAAACACCAGGGGCATCTGATGCCAGAATTCACATTTTGAGCCATTATAATGGCCTCATTTGCATGGATTCTATTCTGGAGGAAAGAATGAGCAGCTTGGGCCAGCTTTGGGAGAGGACATTTGTCTAAATACAGGAAGGTTGTCATGTTGGTCTGCCACTCTACTCAGCTAACTCCAGATCCTAATGGCAGTCCCCCCCAAACACGCAGAATCTACAGGGTGACAAGACATGGAGGGAGAGAGGGAGAGCGGACGGACTGTGGAGAAGGAAGACCTGAGAAAAAGCAAGGCTAGGAATGGAGGGAGGAGGGAGGGGAGCCATTCCCTAGCCCCAACGTGCATCTGTTTAGCTAAGCTAGTTATCCTGAAATCCTGTTCTCACCTAGACGTTAGCTTCTCCCATGCGACGATCCAAAAGCAGGGGTAAAGAAAAATATTTTAAAATAAGACAAGTCCTTAGTTGGGCATGGCCACCTGTAAATTCTATTACTTGGGAGGCTGAGACAGGAGGACGGCAGGTTTGAGGCCAACATGGGCAACTTATTGAGACCCTATCTCAAAATTAAAAAAAAAATTAAAAGGGCTGGGGTATAGCTCAGGGGTAGAGCGCCCATGGGTTCAATCCCAGTACCACAAAAAAAGGACGAGTCCTTCCTCATTCATTCATTTAAAAAATTAACTGATATATTATAATTATACATTATATATTATATATATTATATATATACATATATATGTATGCATACATATATGCATACATATATTATATATTATATATATACATATATCATATATACATATATACATATATTATAATTATACAATATACCGTGTGATATTTCAGTCCATATATATATATATATATATATATATATATATATATATATAATGTATCATGATCAAATCAGGGTAATTATCATATCCATCACCTCGAGCATTTATAATGTCCTTGTGTTGGAAACATTCAAAATGTTCACTTCTAGCTATTTTGAAACATAACAACTTGCTGTTTAGTCACCCTACTGTGCTATAGGACACTAGAGCTCATTCCTCCTATCTAGTGGTGTTTTTGCGCCCATAGACCTGTACTTCCCTCTGTCCCGTTGCCCCTTTGCTGCCTCCAGACACCACCATTCCAGTCTCCACATCTAGGAAATCAACATTTTTGCTTCCACATAGTCTCTGAGACTCTGTGGTATTTGCCTTCCTGTGCCTGGCTTATTTCACTTAATATAGTATCCTCCAGGCTCATCCGTGTCGCCGCAAATGTCAGCATTCTGTTCTTTTCATGGCTGAATAATATTCCCGTGTGCACGTACACCTCACCTTCCTCGTCCATTCACCCACCGATAGGCACTTAGTTCGACTCCATATCTTGATTACTACAGATCACCCTACCAACACCCGTTCTTCAACACTGATCCAGGGAACATCTTCTCTGTGTTGGGCACTATTCCAGGAACTTTGGATAGAACAGAAGACCAAACAAAGATCCTTTTCCACATAAAGTTTGCATCCTACTAAAGGGAAATAGATATTAATCAACAAAATAAGTCAGGGAAGAACAAAATGTTCTCTGGAATTTTTTTTTTAGTTGATCAAGGAGAGGAGATTAGGATAAGAGAAGGAAAGTGCTGCCACGGTCACGTGTTCCCATTAGAAAGACGGCTTCCTGTAGCCGGGCGTGGTGGCGCACGCTTGTAATCCCAGTACTTGGGAGGCTGAGACTGGAGGATCCGGGTTCGCGGCCAGCCTCAGCTACTTAGTGAGGCCCTCTGCAACTTCGTGAGACCTGGTTTCAAAATAAAGGATAAAAAATAGGGCTGGGGGTGTAGCTTGGAGGTAGAATGCCCCTGGGTTCAATCCCCAGTACCGCAAAAAAAAAAAAAAGACGGCTTCCTCTGGTGTCCACGACACCCCTTTGGGGACTGCCTCGCTGGGCTGCTGTTGGGTAAATGTTAGCCCAAACACGTTCTCCTTCCAAGGGCACCATGACCCTGGCTTCAGAGGCAGGAGGAGAAGAGCTCCTTCTCTTGCACAAAGATGGGGCCATGGGAGACCAGACTGTGTGGCAGGATTGTCCCATCCAACCAACAAGAAGACCGCATAGCTTTTCCTGAGTGAGTCATGCTCAGATAGGCCTGGGTGGGAAGGAGGTGGCAAACCTGACCGGGGGAGCCAGATGTGAGGGCGTGGACCTCGGCTTCCAGATGGTTGTAAAGAACAGGTAGAAAGAGGACCCACTGCATTTTCTACCCACATTTATCTCCGGTCTGGGAGAGAGTTAGCTAACCAGCCAGATCCCAGGGGCTGGGGCTACAAGAGTCTCTTCATCCCAAACTATAGACAAGGAGGAGGAAGAAGAGGAGGAGGAGGAGGAAGAGAAGGAGGAGGAAGAGGAGGAGGAGGAAGAGGAGGAGAAGGAAGAGGAGGAGGAGGAAGAGGAGGAGGAGGAAGAGGAGGAGGAGGAGGAAGAGGAGGAGGTGGAAGAGGAGGAGGAAGAGGAGAAAGAGGAGGAGGAGGAGGA
>PVJS01031676.1:0-23248 GCA_004027185.1 Glis glis | reverse complement strand
CCTCACTAAGTAGCTGAGGCTGGCTGCGAACCTGTGATCCTCCTGTCTCAGCCTCCCAAGTACTGGGATTACAAGCGTGCGCCACCACACCTGGCTTCTAACTCCTTATAAAAGGGTCCAAGAAATAAAACCAAATACCTTTTGGAATTGATCATAAGATCAAAGAACATCTTGCACCAGTAGATAAATTGGATATTCATCTAGAAAAAGTAAACTCAGTTTTTTATATAAAATAAATCACCAATGGGGCAAAGATTTACATTTAACAAGGAGATGTATTTGTTGGTGATGGCAGGATGATTGGGAACCACCTCAATGTTTATCTAGAGAGTGTTCCTTAAATAAATTGTGGCTTAGAATACTATGCAGCTATTAAAAAGAGACCTCTCTACATTATAGTACAATGAATGGAAAGGTCCCAAAGATATATTTTTAATTAAGAAAAGCAAGGAGCAGAGCACTGTATAAAAAGTACTACTACATATGGTTTTAAAAAAAGAAAGGAGAGGAGAAGAAATTTGTTGCATGTGCATATAAAATCTCTGGAAGATTCCGCAAGGACTGGCGATGGTGACTCCTTCCAGAGATGGGTCTGATGGATAGAAGGGTGTGAGAGGGAGCCTTCATTGTCTAATATGTTTATTTGTACATTTTATTTTATTTTATTTTATTTTATTTGTGGTACTGGGGATTGAACCCAGGGGCATTCTACCTCCAAGCTACACCCCCAGCCCGATTTTATTTTATTTTATTTTTTGAGGTGCCGGGGATTGAACCCAGGGGCATTCTACCTCTGAGCTACACCCTTGGCCCTATTTTTTATACTTTATTTTGAAACCGGGTCTCACGAAGTTGCGGAGGCTGGCCATGAACCCAAATCCTCCTGTCTCCGCCTCCCAAGTACTGGGATTACAAGTGAGCACCACCACGCCCGGCCCCGATTTTATTTTAATTTTGAAACCAGGTCTCACTAGGTTGATGAGAGTCTTACTACTTGCTGAGGCTGTCCTCGAACCTGCGATCCTCCTGTCTCAGCCTCCCAAATACTGGGATTACAGGAGTGCGCCACCATGCCCGGCTCTATTTGTACCTTTTAGATTATTTTTACTAGATGGAGGGATGTTCTATTAAAAAATGATGTTAATCGAGAGATACCTGTTTTCTCACCACAATGGCGTTCACAAGGTCTGCTAGTGGGGTTTCCATGAGGGCTGGATCAGATAATGTGAGAAAGCCTAGCTCTGAGCCCGCCCAGGGTGACTGTCACCCCACCCCCTGTACCCCTGCTGAGTTATCCAGACAAACTGGATCCAGCGCACACTGAGTGGAGGGTGGCGATAGAATTTGCCAGAAGGAAACACTTGGTCCTCTGCCTAACACCTCACTCTCATGCCTACAGAGTTCTCCCACAGAGCCCCAGCTCGCCAACCCCTGCTACCCTCGGGGTTACAGCACCACCTTCACCCTGGGCCAGGTGCTCGACAGCCTGTGCACCGAGAAGCAGAGGCCGGCCAGTTACAGTCCCCAAGCTGAAGTCACTTTCCACGGAACCGGGGACCCGTCACTGTGTAGGGACAAGGTGGCTTCTCTCTTTGACTTCAACGCTTGCCAGGATGAGGAAGGCTGCTCCTTTGATGGGACCGACCAGCCAAAGGTTCAAGGGCCGTTTGTGGTAAGAGTGAAACCCACCGGAAGGTTCCTGTCTGGGCTTCTGGGTATTTCTCTCGCCTCGCCCTTCCTCTTCTGCTGACCTGTCCCGCACCCCAAAGCCTCACGTCACAGCCTGTCCTGGGGACTTATTTCCTTCCGTGCTGTCTACAGGCTTTCGCTGGATTCTACTACACGGCCAGTGCTTTAAATCTCTCCGGGAGCTTCTCCCTGGACTCCTTCAACTCAAGCACCTGGGATTTCTGCTCACAGAATTGGAGCGAGGTCAGTATTTCAAAAGAAAGAAACAAGCCGGGCGGGGTGGCGCACACTTGTAATCCCAGTACTTGGGAGGCTGAGACTGGAAGATCTGGGTTCGCAGCCAGCCTCAGCTACTTAGTGAGGCCCTCTGCAACTTAGTGAGACCCTGTTTCCAAATGAAGAATAAAAAATAGGGCTGGGGGTGTAGCTCAGAGGTAGAGTGCCCTGGATGCAATCTCCAGTACCGCAAAAAAAAAAAAAAAGAAAAGAAAGAAAGAAAGAAACAATCAGAGTTGGTGGCGCAGGCCGGGACTCCCAGTACTTGGAAGGCTGAAACAGGAGGATCACAGGTTTGAGAACAGCCTCAGCTACTTAGCGTCTCTCAGCAACCTAAGTGAGACCCTGTTTCAAAAGCAAACCAAAACAAAACCATAAAATTCTGGGTGTGTAGCTTGGAGGTAGAACGTCCCTGAGTTTACTCCTCAGTACCATACACACACACACACACACACATATATACATGCACACATACATACATGCATACATGCATATATACATACATAGGATCAATGCCAGTACAAGACGCACAGCAGAGAGCGCTCCATTTGGATGCATGTATGGAGTTAGAAGTTAGCCCTATGCTCTTCTGCGTCCACATTTACAAAATCAGGGTGCTAAGGGAACCTACTTCACTCCTGCGTTGTGCATTCATGTTCTAACCACATGCATAATGGTTAGAACAGTATTGAGCCTGTAATGAGCACTCAGTGATCTTAGAGGTTATTATTATGTGACGCTGCATAGGGACATTTTAATTATTATATTGTATAATGGCAGTATTATAGTGTATAGTCATTTTTAGTATGGAATTCTGGGTGATGGGGTTTTTTTAAATATATGGCTGTTAACCTCAGGTATTCTGAAATGAATTTTTTTTATTCTTTATTTGAAACAGGGTCTCACTAAGTTGCGGAGGGCCTCTCTAAGTAGCTGAGGCTGGCTGCGAACCTGCGATCCTTCTGTCTCAGCCTCCCAAGTACTGGGATTACAAGCGTGCACCACCACGCCCAGCTTGAAATGAAAATTTGAAACAGGGTCTCGCTAGGTTGATGAAAGTCTCACTTCTTGCTGAGGCTGTCCTGGAACCTGCGATCCTCCTGTCTCAGCCTCCCAAGTACTAGGATTACAGGTGTGTGCCACCTCGCCTGGCTTGAAATGTGTTTTAAAGTATACCTACTAGCTGGGCATAGTGTTGCATGCCTGTAATTCCAGTACTGGGGAGGCTGAGACAGGAGGATCGCAGGTTTGAGGCCAACCTCAGCAGTTTAGCAAGACCCTCAGCAACTTAGCGAGACCCTGTTTCAAAATAAAAAGGGTTGGGGTGTAGCTCAGAGGTAGAACCCCTGAGTTCAATCCCCAGTACCACAAACAAACAAACAAAATGTCTGTGCACCCATCCTCTAAGCTGTTTTCAACTTCCTCTTTAGCTCCCTCTCCTGCTTCCCAAGTTTGATGAGGTGTATGCCCGCTCCTACTGCTTCTCTGCCCACTATATCTACCACCTGCTCATCAATGGATACAAATTCACAGAGGAGACCTGGCCCCAAATACGGTTCGAAAAAGAGGTAAGTGGCTGGGCGTGGTGGCGCACGCTTGTAATCCCAGTGCTTGGGAGGCTGAGACTGGAGGATCCAGGTTCGCGGCCAGCCTCAGCTACTTAGTGAGGCCTTCCGCAACTTCGTGAGACCCTGTTTCAAAATAAAGTATTAAAAAATAGGGCTGGGGATGTAGCTCGGAGGTAGAATGCCCCTGGGTTCAATCCTCGGTACCGCCAAAAAAAAAAAAAAGAGGTAAGTGAAACTGCGAATCATTTTCATCCTCTTAGAAGACAGGTTTGTATGCGTGTGTGTGGAAGCAAAGGAGAAGCAAATGTGTACTGGTCGTGCAAACTTGCCAGGTGCAGCCGGGCGTGGTGGCGCATGCCTGTAACCCCAGGACTTGGGAGGCTAAGACAGGAGGATTGCGGGTCCGTGGGCAGCCTCAGCAACTTAATGAGGCCTTCAGAAACTTAGCGAGACTCTGTTTCAAAGCAAAAATAATAAAAGGGCTGAGGGTATAGCTTGGAGCTAGAATGCCTCTGGGTTCAAATCCCTGTAAAATAACACACACACACACACACACACACACACACACACACACTTGCTGGGGTTAAGCTGATCACACTTACCAGTTGTGACCTTCCCAGGAGAAGAGAGAGAGATAATGGAGACTTGAGGGATTTGCTTACAGGAGACTCTTCCAGATGAGGAGAGGCAGGAAGAAAAGAGCCCAGGACGCTGGGCTCCTGGAAGGCAGGGACGGTCTCTCCTTGTCTTTGTGTTTTCAGCGTGCAGCACAAGGGCTGGACCCCAGGAGGGGCCGAATCACTGTTGAATGGTAACTAAATATGTTAAAGACCTGAGACTTTTCATCCTGAAAAGAAGCTTCAACCGAACTTGATTTTCACGAGGACCATAACGAATTGTTCTCTGTTCATTTTACACAGATGTCAGCGGGAGATGCGGGCTTTGGGGCCGTGTGAGGGATTTGCATTAGCACGTTAGCATCAGGTCAGAATTTTCTCTTTAGGTGAGCCTGAGGTCACTGTACTTAACTTGACAAAGTCTTTGGGGATGAGGGGAGCCTCGTGGCTGGGGTGTTTGCATTACACACACACACACACACACACACACACACACACACACAACACCCACACACATGCACACGCGCGTACACACACACACACACTCACACACTCACACATATATATGAATGGGTTAGGGTTAGGATGTATATGGTTGACTGTCAAGTAACCTGAATATCTAGAACTAGAATGGTGACTGTCACCCTTCCGCCAGACCTTGTTTTTAGGCAGGACTCCACCTTGCAAACACCTTCAGCTGGCACTGGGTCCCCCAGTCCTGAGAGGGGTGTCTCATTTCAGGTCTAGTGGATGTGAAGCCTGCAGGAGGTCTGGAGACGGTCTGTTCAATACAAGCTTGGGCAATAATTCGATTAAGCCAATCAATATCCTGCATCAGGCCTGTGACTATCTACTTTCACATAATTAGTATTGAATCAGCTGTAGAAGTCAGGCCGTCTGGAGACAGAAGGACCGTTGGTGACATGTGTGCGTGGCGCTTTGCTTCTAACAAATATAATTGCCAGCAAAGTACATTACAGGAGCAGAGAATGTCTTTCGACTGAATATCCATTCGGATTGAGAAAACATTCTAGGTTTTAAGTTGCTTCCCTTTAATCATAAGGAATGTTTTACACAGCCAAGTTAGTGTTTATTTTTTTGTGGTACTGAAGATTGAACTCAGGGGCATTCTATCTCTAAGCAACACCTCCAGCCCTAGTTTTTATTCTTTTTGTTTTGAAACAGGGTCTCACCAAGTTGCAGAGGGCCTAAGTAGCTGAGGCTGGCCATGAACCTGCGATCTTCCTGCCTCAGCCTCCCAAGTACTGGGTACCCTTCAAGTACTGGGATTACAAGCATGCGCCACCATGCCCAGCTCCAAGTTAGTGTTTAAATATGAGGTATAAAAAGACGTTGGAAAATTTGATACACATAAACATATGTTGCAAATATTTTTTGGAGGCAGTAATCAAATAAGAGAAATAAACACAGGAGATGTTACAAAAATATGCAAAGTAAGAATAAATGATATTTTAAAAGAAGAAAAAACTAATACTAAAGTAAAATAAAAGAGAAAAATCCACCCATACAACCCAAGTATAGAAAATATCCCACCTGAGCCAGACGTGGTGGTGCACGCCTGTAATCTCAGTACTTGAAAGGCTGAGATAGGAGGATTGCAGGTTCGAGGACAGTCTCAGCAAGTAGTGAGACTCTCATCAACATAGTGAGACCTTGTTTGAAAATAAAAATAGAATAGGGTTGGGGGTGTAGCTCAGAGGTAGAATGCCCCTGGGTTCAATCCACAGCACCACAAAAGAAAAAAAAATGAAAAAGAAAAAGACGATATAGTAGGGGGGCATAAAAGCAGCCTGAATTTCTCATTTTGTCAAAAGAAACATACAGGTATCATTTTTAAGGCAAGAAAGGAGAAAAATTAATATAGGAGAATAGCACTAATGGAAACTGTTAAAGTAAGATATTAGAAGTCTAAATATATTAATACCAATAATCACAAGTGGGCCAAACCTACCAGTTAAAAGACAGATATTGTCAATTTAAAAAAAATCAATAGATGCCATTTATAAGAGAAACCATTATGCTTTAAGCTTAAGGATATGGAAGGATTTTAATTAGCAGGCAAATTCTAACCCCCCCAAAAGAAAGCCAGTGTCATTATTTAATATCTGACAAAATAGTCTTGAAGACAAAGAGCATCATTTGAGATAGAATTACAACAGAATGAAAGTTTGTCTGTGAAGACTACAAATTCAAAACATTTATATACCTAATAAATAAAACAGCTCAAAAACAACCAAAAAATGGACGGAGCTACCAGAAGACAAAGTTTGCGTCTCATTGGACGGATATCCTGTTCTTAGAAACTGGTCCCGGGTCCAGCAAACCACTCAGTGTCTTCTTCCATTCACCACAAACTTTCCTGGGTGATAGGAAAACGTTCGCCATTATCAGTGGTACCTCGTCCATGCTCCTTGGGAGGGCGTTGTGAGGATTCATTGTTCCCACTGCCTCTCTGCAGTGCTGATGGCGGGACTCCCACGTCCTTGTGGCTATGGTGGGTGTCTGAACATGGACAAGTCCTTGGGCCTCCTTCGATCACGGCTCCCTGTGGGGGCTTCGTGGGGTGGACAGCGGCGTGCCCTGGGCGTGTGCCCGCCGATCTGACCCTCTCCTCTGCTCCGCAGGTGGGGAACAGCAGCATAGCCTGGTCTCTCGGCTACATGCTCAGCCTGACCAACCAGATCCCAGCGGAGAGCCCGCTGATCCGCCTGCCCGTGCAGCCCACCGCCTTCGCGGGCGTCGTCGCCTTCTTCACGGCCACAGCCCTGCTGTGCCTGGCCTTTCTCCTGTACCTGTGCTCCGTGTCCAGGACAAAGAAGCGCTCCCAGCACACCTTCGACCACGCGGTGGATTCTGACTGAGCCTTTGAGCTGGGACAGCGGGGACAGCCTGGGGACGCCAGGCCGTGCGAGTGCAGGGGCTCCCTTCAGCAAATGCCACTGAAGTCAGACGCCCAGGCCGTGTGCTGCCCGGATGCTGATTTCTGCCACAGCTCCTCTTGGGGACTCCCTCAACTGTTCCGTGCACATTGCTCCTTCAGGGACCCCCGTCCACGTGCTGATCTGTGGGGACACAGAGGGATAGAAACAGAGGAGAGACAGACCATCAATGTCAGGTCTTCATCCCCCAGGGGAAGAGGAAATGGAGAATGGAACAGTCATGTGTGGACGAATTGACCTCAGGGCTCCGTTTCCACTTTCGCTGCCTCAGTATTTCTTTTGACAAGACACCCACTAAGCTTTTGGCCGGGTCATATATCTCACTTGGTGGCTTCCTCCTATTCGCCCTCAACTAAGACTTTCTTTTAGCAATCCCACAGGCATTGAGCTAAGCTGGGCGTGGTGGTGCGCACCTGTAATCCCAGCACTTGGGAGGCTGAGCCGGGAGGATCACAGGTTCAAGGCCAGCCTCAGCAACTTAGTGAGACTCTCAGCAACCTGCTGAGATCCTGTTTCAAAACAAAAAAATGAAAAAGACTGGAGGTGTAGCTTGAAGGTAGAATGCCCCTGGGCTCAATCCCCAGTACCAAAGGAAAGAAAAGGGCATTATTGAGCTCCCTCCGGTTAGTAAAATATAGTATCTGTGGAGAAGACTCCCAAGGATAGTGACCGTAGCCAGGCTTCCGTCTTGCAGGGAGAGCCTGAAGCTCAGAGACACACTGCAGCATCTAAAACTACGGCAGGTGTTCTCGCCGTGGAACTCCCAGCCCGGGAGCCCTCTGGTCACCTGGTTGCAAGCCGGTGTGTGCGTGCATGCGTGCATTCATGTGTTTGTGTGTGTGTGACACATCACACTCAGCTCACCATCACATTGCTACGCCTCCTCCAGAACACGTCCATTCCTCGTGAGGCTGCTGCTTCCCTGCCCTCCGCTCCCCCAGGCAGACCTGGTGCCCGCACAGGCACCCTCTTTTGTGACCCGCTCACCGCTTCCTCTCCTGGATCCCAGGCCTCTCTGCACAGTAGCCTCAGGTCTTCATGTGGGGACACAACAGGCAGCTGCCGGGAGACTCGCCTCCAGAGTGGGACGAGGGGAACTTCAGCACGGACAGTGGCTACAAACGAGAAATCAACGTTATTTCACAGAGTTTGCTGTTTGGTAGATAATAACTATGGAATAAAGAACTCTTATTTTGACTTGCAATGTGTGTACTTAAGAACTCGAATGTGATGCTCTTCTAAAGACCCAAGGTAGTATTTATCAGAGGATTTTATTTTAATTACAAAGCATAGCTGGGCATGGTGGCACATGCCTATAATCCCAGGATTTGGTAGGCTGAGACAGGAGGGTTACAGGTTCAAGGTCAGCCTCAGCAACTTAGTGAGACCCTGTGTCAAAATAACAAATGAAATAGGGCCGGGGGTGTAGCTCAGAGGTAGATTGCTCCTGGGTTCAATCCCCAGTCCCTTGTGTGCGTGTGTGCACGCACACACACAAAATGATAAAGCATAGTTAATTAAGAAAATCATGCGCTAATATCATCTTTCTTCCAGAGGGTTCAGTGTGCTTTTGCTTTGATAAAATTTTGGCTCCTTGAGATAACTGAGTCAAACATTTCCAGACCTTATTTGACATTGTAAGCCTTATGAGGCTACAACCTGCCACTCAGATTCAAAATGGCTGCTCCCATCCCAAACCGTAACTTCGCTCCCATGGACCTCCCTCTCTAGACTGTGGGTCATCCTTCCACCCATCCAAATAGTGCAGAGTCTCAAGGTCCAGTCCCAGTTCTGTCTCCCACAAAGCTTTCCTTGTACACACACACACACACACACACACACACACACACGCACACACATTATAGTCTATCTCCTGCATCACTTTTTCAAAATGAGTCACATTAGTTCTTATGTTACTACTTATCTCTGGGTGTGTAGATATGGCTTATTTCCAAAACAGACACTAGACTACTCTAGGGCAAAGCCTGTCATTCATCACTTACTCTTTTATTCAACTCTTACGCTATGCGGGAAGAGTTCTCTTAAATAGATTCTCAGTCACGTCAACAATCCCTACAAAATCAACCAGGTCTTTACAAAGACCTTGGCCTAACACCTGGCTGAGGGTGAGTTTGGATGTGGATAAGTGCTATGAATGTAGTATTTACTCATATTTGTTGACTGGGAGTATTTCCATAAATGACTGAGGGATAGGCAATAAATTACAGAGCTATCAAAATGAAAATAACATCTAAATCACCAAGAGCTTGCAAGGAAAACATGTCTTTGCAGGAAAGAGGGCCAAGACTATACGAAGGCAAGTCCTAGTCAACATTTCTAATCCATTTGGGAACTTGGAAGAAGCTACTGAAGTATTTCAGGTTTTCTGACACATGTGAAGGCATTCTCGTCAGATGCGCCATGGTGGTATCTGCAGTCGAAGGTACCAGTTACCATGGTGAGCAGAATTCTAAGATGGTCTCTGACAACTTCACCCTCTAGTGTTGCTCCTGTGGTTACAGGATTAGGTTATTATGTGGCAAACGGGACTTGCAAGCGGAATTACAATCGGTTGACCTTAAAATGAAGAGCTTATCCAGGGAGGCCTCATTTCATCACGCGAGCTCTTCCAGGGCAGAGCATTTTCTCCGGAAGAGGAAGCCAGATTGCAAGCACGAGCAGGATTCCGTGTCGTTGCCGGCTCAGGTCTGGAGAGGGCTACAGAAAAGGGCTGGGAGCAGCCGCTGGGGCCCACGGGCCACCCTTGTTTGACGTCAACAAAAGATCAGGGGCGTCTGTCCTACAACTGCAGGGAACTGGATTCTGCCGACAACCTGAATGCAGCAGATTTCTCCCCAGAGCCTTCAGATGAGAGGCCAATCCAGGTAATGCATTGATTCCAGCCCTGAGAGGCCCTAAGCAGAGAACCCAGTAGAGCCCACCCCCCAACTCTCACAGACGTCACCTCACCTACAGAAATGACATGATAGCCGGGCGTGGTGGTGCCCACCTGTAATCCCAGGATTTGGGAGGCTGAGACAGGAGGATTGCAGGTTTGAGGCCAGCCTCAGAAACTTAACCAGATCCTCAGCAACTTAGACCCTGTTTCAAACTAAAAATAAAAAGGGCCACAGGTATAACTCAGAGGTAGAATGTCCCTGGGTTCAATTCCCAGTACCAAAAGAAGAAGGGGGAGAGGAGGAGGAGGAGGAGGAGTTGGAGAAGGAGAAAGAGGATGAAGAGGAGGAGGAGGAAGAAGAAGAAGAGGAAGAGGAGGAAGAAGAAGAGGAAGGAGGAGGAGGAGAAAATAAGAAAGGGGCTAAGTGACGTGATAAGTGGGTATTGTTTAAGTCACTAAGCTTGTGGCCATTTGTTACACAGTCATAGAAAACTAATACAACTGTGGAGCCCCACTCCCAGGGCTCCAACCGGAGCAAGTGCTTACGTTTGAACTATGTGAAGATAAAAACAATAAGGTGCCCGATATTGTGTCCACTCCTGACAACAATTGCTGAGAAAGGCCTGGGCTCAGAGGTAGAATAACAAACCAACGTGACGTGTCCCGGCTAGCTTGTTTCTGGAGGTGGGATCTGAGTTCAGCCTTTGCCCGTGAATCTGACCCCATTGCTTTCACGTGTCAGTTAGGAGGCTAGCTTGGGATTTTGTAGTCCAGCGTATCCATTCACATGTGGACACCTGACAGGTGGCAGGTGTTGCATCAGAGGTGTGTGAAGACACGTGGAACACTTGGATGTCTTTACAGAGGAAAAATGAAATTCAACTTCCTGCCAGGCATGGTGGCGTACGCCTGTAATCTCAGTACTCGAGAGGCTGAGACAGGAGGCTGACAGGTTCGAGGTCAGCCTCAGCAACTTAGTGGGGCCCTCAGCAACCTAGTGAGACCCTGTTTCAAAATAAAAAAAAAAGGACTGGGGGTGTAGTTCAGAGGTAAAATGCTCCTGGGTTTAATCTGCACTATTAAAAAAAAAAAAAGAAATGAAATTCAACTTCCTTCAACTCCTTCCTCATACCATTTACAAAACTCATTTCCAGGTAGGTTATGAAAGATAAACTTTTTTTTTTTTTGGCACTGGGGATTGAACCCAGGAGAATTCTACCTCTGAGCCATACCTTCAGCCCTATTTTTTTTTTATTTTGAATCAGGATCTCCATAATGACTTTCAATCTCTTGGAGCCTTGATTTCCTCAAATATAAAAAGGGATAACACCCGCCACATGGGATAGTTAGTAAGAGCAAATGTGGCATCTAGCCATTGCCGGGCACAGAGAGTAGCCAACAAGTACAAGTTGAAGGAAGTATTTCATTCATTTCAGACATTCACCAAAACTCTCCTGTGTGCCCGACCCTGAGTTAAATGATCAAGGTTACCACAGAAATGAGGCAGATGTCTTTCCTCTTGAAACACATGAGACTGGAAGGCCCCCTGCTGGAGAGGGGCAGAAATCCTTCTCAGGTGGAGGGGTATTTTTGTTCTAATTAAAAATGCCGAAGCTGGGCATGGTGGTGCACACCTGTAATCCCAGTACTTGGGAGGCTGAGACAAGAGGATTGCAGGTTCGAGGCCAGTCTCAGCAATTTAGTGAGGCCCTCAACAACATAGTGAGACCCTATTTCAAAACTAAAAATAAAATAGGGCTGGGGGTGTAGCCCAGAGGTAGAATGCCCCTGGATTTAATCCCCGGTACTGCAAAAATAGATAAATAAATATGCTGGGGGGAAAAACATTAGTTTGAAACTATTTTAATAATATAAAATAAAGATATAGTTGGAGGTCTGAATATATAACATTATCAAGGAATTACTATTAATTTTTGCGTAGGTGAGATAATGGTTTTGTGAATTCCCCCCACCCCCAAGAATCCTTACTGTTGAGAAACTTGTTGAACTATTTCCAGTTAAAACGCTATGTCTGGTGTAGCAGTCAGGGTTCCACCAGAGCGATGTTAACGAACAGTAGGAGATATGTATTCAGAGATTTACTGCAAGGAATTACCTGACACAGTTGTGAGGCAGGCCACCAGGAAGAAAGCTGGAATCCGTGGCCATGAGTGGAAACTGCTGTCCACACACAGAATTTCTTCTTTCACCCAGATTATCTGGGTAATGTCCCTCACTTAAAATCCAAGTGATGCCAGGCCTGGCGGCACACCTTGTAATCCCAGCTACTTGTGAGGTTGAGGTAGAAGGATCACAAGTTCGAGGCCAGCCTGGGCAACTTGGTGAGACCCTGAGCAATGACAGCTATGAGTGATGGTGAGATGTTGCATATATTTTAAAGATCCCACAATATTTGCTGATGAATGGACGGGAAGTGAGAGACAGAAAAAGGAGTCAAAGGTTATTCTAAAAATTGGACTTGAGCAACTGGAAAGATGGGGTTGTGGTTAGCTGGGATTGCAATACAGCAGGGGGAAATTGTTTATCGAGAGGGAGGATGGGATCCAGGCTAGTTCCAAGACAATCTGCTGAGGCCAGCATAAATCTACATCCAAGGCGGGGGAGGGAGGAGAAGAGGAAACAGCCACATTTGGGGACTTGAAAAACTAGTGGACCATGGTGAATTGGGGAATTGACTTAGTAGCCCCAAGAAAGTCTGCTCCTAAGTCGATGGGGAAATCAAGAATCACCCTATTTAGCTGGGCATGGTGGCACATGCCTGCAATGTCAGCCACTCTGGAGGCTGAGGCAGGAGGATTCCATGTTCAAGGCCAGACTGAACAATTTAGAGATACCCTGTCTCAAAGTGTAAACGGGGAGGGCATAGCTAGGTGTAGCTCAGTGGTAGAGCATTTCCTAGTATGCATGGCGTCCTGGGTTTGATTCCCATTACCACAAAATAATAATAGTAAAAATGAGCAACCAATTTAAATGTAAACAGCAGCATTCTCATAAAAGCTCAGGGATTTGTGCCATCGGATACAGTGGGAAGTTGGGTCAGTGGGAACAAAATAGCAATAGTTATCTTAAAGCTGTTTAAGAAGTACTAGCCCCTAGATCCCTTTCCCACTCTTCGCTGATGAGTGACTGCCTCTCCCCAACTCCGCAGGCGAGCTGGAAGGCACCAGGCAGTCAAGGGTGCAGGAATCAGGCAAAACCAGCAGGATTAAGGAAACTTGGGCATGCTCAGTGTTTCTACTCCACACCCTCTAATTGACTCTAGGTGAACTCCACCCTCCAAGCATGACTTCAAAGAGTGTTCTTTTATAGGGAATCTTTTTTTGGTACCGGGGATTGAACCCAGAGGCATTCTACCTCCAAGTTAGACCGCCAGCCAGATTTTATTTCTTATTTAGAAACAGGTCTCACTAAGTCGCAGAGGGCCTCACTAAGTGGCTGAGGCTGGCT
The DNA here is from genome assembly GCA_004027185.1 of Glis glis. Lineage (NCBI taxonomy): Eukaryota > Metazoa > Chordata > Mammalia > Rodentia > Gliridae > Glis > Glis glis. The sequence goes on along the minus strand of PVJS01031676.1, from coordinate 9,771 downwards.
TTGAACCTGTGATCCTCCTGTCCCAGCCTCCGAAGTACTGGGTTTACAAGTGTGCACCACCACGCCTGGCCTTTTATGGGGACTTTAAGCAACCCAGGAGGAGGGACACAAATGTGCTGGCATCTGGAGTCCCCAGGCAGATCACCCTATTGTGAATCTTGAGTCAACAACTCAAAACTTCCAATCAGCCTTTGATCACCTCACTTAAAATACAAGCAGATAAGCAAGGCTTTCTAAGTATCCAGGGAAAGCCTGGTAGTAGCCTTAGTGGGGTGTCAGGAAGGAAGACAATTAACTGTGTTGTATCAGTCATCTTTACCCAGAAGTCTCTCTGTAAGTTGTTCTTACCCACCCACCCCCTACTTTTTGCTATCTGCTCTCTTCTTTCCTAAATAAAAGTGGAGTACTGTAATCCCAGTACTTGGGAGGCTGAGACAGGAGGATCGCTGGTTCTCGACCGGCCTCAGCCACTTAGTGAGGCCCTCTGCAACTTAGGGAGACCCTGTTTCAAAATAAAGAATAAAAAATAGGGCTGGGAGTGTAGCTCAGAGGTGGAATGCCCCTGGGTTCAATCCCCAGTACCACACACACACATGCCCCCCAAAAAAGTGTGGATTATTAGAGATACATACTGAAATATTTATATATATGTTGATATAATTTCTGGGATTTGCTTCAGAATAATCCTGCTTGGTGGGTATATGATGGCTACTGAGCTAGTCCCATTGATGTATGCTATAAATGTAAAATATATGCTAGATTTTGAAGACTTATTACCAAAAAGAAAAAGTAAACTATATCATTAATAACTTGAAAATTGGTTACACATTAAAATAATATTTTGGATATACTAGATAAAATGTATTTTGAAAATTAATTTCACCTGTTTCTTTAATCTTTCCCAGACATAACTACTAGAAAATTTTTCATTTTAAATTACAAACATGGCCCTGTGTGGTTTACATTACATTTCTATCAGGCAGCACTGATATAGAATCTGTCTCTATACTACCAATGTAACAAAATTGTCCACTAAACATGAACACATTCTGATGACTGACCATAAATAGGGAATTGTTGAAACAGAGTGATGGGTACATGAGAGTTCATTATTCATCTTTTCTTCTTTTGCATATTATTAAAACTTTCCATAATTAATGTTTAAAAGTATGTAACTAGGCTGGGAGTGTAGCTCAGTGGTAGAGTACCTGCTTATCATGTGAGAAACCCAGCAACACACACACTAAAGCTGTTTTCACAGAGATGTTCATTCCTATTTTTACAATAGGGAATGAAAGGCAGAAACAAACCCAGTGCTTAATAGCAGTAGAGGAATGGCTGGGTAAATTATGCTCATCTGTATGCTAGAGAGTATGGAGCCACTAAACAATAAATATAACATCTAATATTTGAATGCTCATTATATTCTGGGCTCTGTGCTAAGCAAATTACATGCATTACATCATTTAATTTCTACAACAGCTCTGCGAAATACATAAATTTTTTATCCTCTGACCTCTCCCCTGAATTCCAGATCTATATTTTCAATCACCTACCAGTTAACATTTACTTGCTAGCTTATATGGATAAAGAGCCAAAAACTAACAACAACAACAAAAGTGAATTAGGAAAAAACAGAAACTATATGTAAAGAAGAAAAAATTTAAAACAAAGAAAGGAAACTCATTTACATCATAAAATGAGAAAACAGTGCATCTATGGAATAGAAACAATTTTGTAAAGGGCAGGTGAATATTAAGAAGGAAGAAACGGTTCTTGGAAATTAAAAACAAGATAGCAGAATGTGAGGTACAAAAAAAAACCACAAAAAACTGTGAGCCCTGAACGAACAACATCAACATTTAGACAAAAATCTGGACAGTAATCAATATTGGAAGTGTTTTTTTAAAAAACGTTTGATGCGGACAGTTTCAATGGAGGGCATGGACTCTGTGCGCTTCTCCACTCTAAAGTCCTAAAAAATAATGACCTTCCTGCCGTCCGCCTGTCTAAATCAACCAAGTCAATTCCACCACACACACCCGCGAAAACGCAGCACGCTGCTCGCGGGCGCCGCCATGTTTCCCCTCCCCGCCCAGTGAGCGTGCGCATGCGCACGCGCGCGCACACGCATGCACGCACGCACGCCGCAGCCAATCGGTGCCCACGTCGGCGTCTCCTTACGGCGGGGGCGGGGCGGTCTGCTACACATGCGCACGACCGAGCGGGCCTTCTTCCTTCTCGCCCGACGCCGCCGACATGGTGAGTCCGGGTGCGGCTGGCTCCGGGCTTGACGGCCAGGCCGCTCGCCGTCCACCTGGGCGGGGAGGGACGCTGAGGGGCGGAATGGCGCCCGGAGGGTCTTGGGCAGCGCCTCGCGAGGGGCGCGGGGCTCGGGTACGGGCGATGGCGCGGAGGTCCGGCAGTCCCGGCGCGCCATGGCCACGCGTGCGTGCGGCCGCCGGAGCTGCTCGGCGGAGGCGGCGTGGCCGGCCGGGTGTCTGGGGCCAGGTCGGACCGGAGGCCTTCGGGCCGGGTCGTGGAGGTCTGCGCCCCGGAGGCCGGCGGGAGCGGGCTGTCCCCGCCGCCTCCGCCGACGTCGTGCGCCCAGGTCCGCCCCGGGCGCTCGGGCGTGTGCCCCTCCACGCTCTCCTCCTCTGGAGCTCAACGTGTTGCCTTTAAGCTCTGCAACTTTATCCACTGGCGAGTACTTGAGAATAAATCCGCTTGTCGGTCTCTTTTTTTTTTTCCTCCCCCGTTTTAGGTGTTCAGGCGCTTCGTGGAGGTTGGCCGGGTGGCCTACGTCTCCTTTGGGCCTCATGCCGGAAAGCTGGTCGCGATCGTAGATGTTATTGATCAGAACAGGGTATGTGTATGAAAAAATGTCACTTTTTTTTAAATTTAACGTGGCAGTGAGTGGTACCCGTTATAAATGGGATCGAACCTTGTTTTAGTGGCCCTCTAGATGGGAGTGCTGGGGGTAGTAGCTTATTAGGAAACAGGCAGTACCCACCTAAGTGGGAGATAATTGTTTTAGTGGCTCTGAGGTGGGAGTGCTGGGGGTAGTAGCTTGTTAATACCATTCAGGAAACAGGTAGTGTGGGGATGGGTTTCAAGCACAGCCTTTAGTTGCCAGTTAGAGTATTATTTCAGCTATTTAAAGTAGCCAGAGGTTTTAGCCAGTTATGGACTAAAACACTAGTTAGGTTTAGTTACTTTATAAGTGTAAAAGGAGTTTGGAGCATCCGGGTACAAAAAGCAATTTGTGTTTGCTGCTCTTGGTATTTTAATAGCAGAGTGGGTTGGATGGTCCTGAAGAAGAGTATTTGTCCATTCTAACTGCTGCTGTGTTTCACACGCAAATGCTTGTGTTCATGTCTAGGCTTTGGTGGATGGGCCTTGCACTCGGGTAAGGAGACAGGCCATGCCTTTCAAGTGTATGCAGCTCACTGATTTCATCCTCAAGTTCCCCCACAGGTAACTATCCACCGGTCCCCCTCCCCCAGTTATGTTTGTACTAGTCAACTTTTTGTTTAGTAAGCTTTTTGTTCAGTACAACTTTTTTTTTTTGGCTACTTTGTTTTTCTCTTGAGAATATGCTGAATGTCCAAGTAGTTCCAGAAGAGGGGTTTGCAGTGTGAAAGCACACGGGCACTGTCATTGCTTTTCCGTGGGAGTTCTCTGGATTTTGCTTTATCCAATCTTCAGACTTCTCTTTGTTATCATCAGTGAACTTTTAGGATGTGTCAGTTTTAAAGCATTTAACATAAGAAGGGTTTTAAACAGGGAAATCGTGACACTGTGATTTAATGTCTGCCATCTCTCCTTCAAAAACAAAACAAAAAAGAAACCCCAGTGGGACAGAAACTGTGCTACATTATGAGCACCTTACTGTCTGGATGTTCTGTTAATGGATGTTAAAAACTTCCCGGACAGGCTGGGCTAGGTGGCGCAAGCTTGTAATCCCAGTACTTTGGGAAGTGGAGACTGGAGGATCTGGGTTCGCGGCCAGCCTTAGCTCGCTCGTTCTCTCTCTCTCTCTCTCTCTCTCTCTCCCCCCCCCTCCCCCTCTCACTCTCCCTCTTTCCCTCTCTCTCCCCCTCTCTCCTCTCTCCTTCTCCCTGTCTCTCTCTCTTTCTACCTAGTGAGGCCCTCCGCAACTTCGTGAGACCTGGTCTCAAAACGAAGTATAAAAAAATTGGCCAGGCGTAGTGGCGCACGATTGTAATCCCAGTACTTTGGAGTACTTTGGGAGGCAGAGACCGGAGGATACGGGTTCGCGGCCAGCCTCCGCACGTGCGCTCGCTCTCTCCACCTAGTGAGGCCCTCCGCAACTTCGTGAGACCCAGTTTCAAAATAAAGGATAAAAAAAAATAGGGCTGGGGGCGTAGCTCGGAGGTAGAATGCCCCTGGGTTCAATCCCCAGTACCGCAAAAAAAAAAAAAAAACTTCCCAGACAACCTGGAGTTAAGTCCATGCTGCTGTTGCTACTGTGACAGCACATTGAAGAAAAATTAGGGATGAATCTTGAAGATGCTCATCTAAGATCATAGCAGAGGCGTTTTTGGTGGCTTATGTTTTCTCTGGGCACTCTTGTAATTCTGTCTTTAATCCCTCAACTATACACAGTGGATTTTTTTTTTCCCTGGAGGCTTGGCAACAAGTTGTACAAAAATAAAAATAGGCCTAAGGATTAGTTTTACTTTATTGCAAAAAGGAAATTGCTTTCCACACGTCCACTGCTGAAAGTGGCTGGTGGTCAGAGATGATTTTTAAATCTATGAAATGGATTGCACTTTTGATAAAATTATGCTTGAATCTTGACTTTGTGAAAGCCAATCAATAGATAAGAGGCATACTGTAACAGGGAGGATGCTTCTCAAAGGACAAAAAGCTTTTCTTGCCTGTATGACCTAAAACCTGTCAATTTGCCGGGGCATGGTGGTGCGTGCCTATAATCCCACCTACTCAAGCGGCTGAGATGGGGATTGCAAGTTCAAGGCTAGCCTGGACTTAGACCCTGTCTCAAATTAAAAAAGAGGTGGGGCTAGAGATGTAATTAAGTGCTTGCCTAGCATGTGTAGAGCTCCGAGTTCAATCCCCAGTACCACACAAACAACGATGACAAAAATCTTGTCTTGGTTCTTTGTAGTGCCCGCCAGAAGTATGTCCGAAAAGCCTGGGAGAAGGCAGACATTAACACCAAATGGGCAGCCACAAGATGGGCCAAGAAGATCGAAGCCAGAGAAAAGGTAATGGCTTTGAATGGCCTTTGAATTCTGACCTCATTTTGGAAGGTTGGAAGGTGGTGTGAGTAATAACTTATTTTTTCTTTTAACAGAAAGCCAAGATGAGTGATTTTGATCGTTTTAAAGTCATGAAGGCAAAGAAAATGGTAAGTTTTGGAATCTATGTTTAAGGAAGCAGTAGCTAGTTCCCATTTCAAGCTTCTAACCTCTTTAGTGCTTTCTGCATAAAAAGAAAAATTGTCCTCATTGTTTTTTCACAGTGCCCTTTTAGGAATTACCTTTATTTCGCCCCTTTCTAAAAACTAGCATACGTCAGTTTTATGTATGCATGTGTCACGATTGCTTATATTGATTTTTTCAGAGAAACAGAATAATCAAGAATGAAGTGAAGAAACTTCAGAGGGCTGCGATCCTGAAAGCGTCTCCCAAAAAGGCACCTGTCGCCAAGGCCGCCATCGCCGCTGCCGCCGCCGCCGCTGCCGCCGCCAAAGCTAAGGATCCAGCAAAGAAGACGACCGCTGCGGGCAAGAAGGCTCCGGCCCAGAAGGCCCCTGCCCAGAAAGCCGCCGGCCAGAAGGCAGCGCCTCCTCCCGCAAAAGCTCAGAAGGGTCAGAAACCTCCAGCCCAGAAAGCACCCGCTGCGAAGGCTTCTGGCAAGAAAGCATAAGAGGCAGTTTAAAAAGGAATAAAGATTCTTTTTGACACGTTGGCAAATCTAAGTCTATAGATAGATTTATTTTTGGTCCTGGGGAGTGAACCCAGGGGCGTTCGACCTCAGAGCTACGCCCCCATCCTCTTTTTATTTTTATTTTATTTTTCGTGTATGTGTGGTACTGGGGATTGAACCCAGGGGCATTCTACCTCAGAGCTATACCCCCAACCCTATTTTTTTCTTTATTTTGAAACAGGGTCTCACTAAGTAGCTGAGGCTGGCCGCGAACCCGGATCCTCCTGTCTCAGCCTCCCAAGTACTGGTATTACAAGCATGCTCCACCATGCTTTTTATTTTGAAACAAGGATCTTGCTAAGTTGCTGAGCCTGTCCTCGAACCTGTGATCCTCTTGTCTCGGCCCTCTGAGTATTGGGATTACAGGTGGGTGCCATGGCGCCTAACCTCTGGAGTTAAAGCCTGTTGCTTAAGTCTCAGAGGATCAGTTCCTTAGGTTCACAGTGCCCAGACTCGGACAGCAAGTGCACAGCCATGGCAAAGTCAGAACTGCTAATGCTGTCATGGAAATGATCATTAAAACAATGTATTATTTTTCCTCGTACAAATATTTTTTCACAAATAGGGAGAGTTCCAGCCTCTGGGTGCACAAGAGACTTAAAATTTAGTTAAAATATAACATGGTAGGTTAGTTACTCAAGAGTATTTAGTGTATCTTGGAAATTTAGGAATATGTATAATGAAACTCATTTTCTAATTAAAAGCTGGTTTCCAAGCCTCACTGGGTGAAAGCACACCGATTGCAGACGGCTTCTACTGGGATCCTGCTTTGCCTTTTTTTGTTTTTAAGGTGGGGTCTCAGTCGTGTTACCAGGCTTGTCTTGAACTCCTGGCCTCAAGGGAGCCTCCTGCCTCAGCCTCCTGAGTAGCTGGCAGTGGTGGTTCCTGCCTCTTCAAGCGGTAGCCCCAAAGCCCAGCCTTCTGACGAGTGGTAATGTTTGGGGTGGTTGATAAGTAATGGCTGTACAGCCTGTGGAGTGGCTAGTCAGGAGGAAGAAAGGTCTCAGGACTTATGGGATTTGTGGGTGGCTAAGTGGCCATGTTACCCAGGAGTAGAGTGAAGAACCAGAGACAAGGAGAGAGCGGGGTGGAGCCAGGGAGGTAGAGAAGGAGCAGGAGCACACAGGATGCCAGGGAACATTTTTGTTGAGATTGTCAAAAGTGGGGAAGGACAGTAAATGAAAGAGAAGCAGTTGGAGGATTTTTTTTTATAAAGTTAGAATAACAAGTATGTTTGAATGCTTCAGGGGAAAGATCGGAGGGGGGAAGCTTGGTCTTCAAAAAATATACAGTGGAAGTGGGGCGTGGTGGTGCATGCCCATAATCCTTAGCCTTCCAAGTAGCTGGGTTACAGGCATGTGCCACTGTCCCCAGCTAGTAGTTTCTTTTTTTGTACTGGGGATTGAGTCCAGGGGTGTTCTACCTCAGAGATACACCCCTAGCCCTTTTTTTTATTTTTTGTCGTACTGGGGATGGAACCCAGGGGCATACATCCCCAGCCTATTTTGAAATAGGGTCTAAATTGCTGAGGGCCCAAGTTCCTAAGGCTGGCCGTGAACTGCAAACCTGTGATCCTCCTGTCTCAGCCTCCCAAGTACTTGGATTACAAGTGCGATGCCACACCCAGCTTTATTTTGAAACAAGGTCTCACTAAGTTGCTGAAGGTCTTACTAAGTTGTTGAGGCTGGCCTTGAACCTGGGGTCCTATCTCAGCCTCCCAAGTACTTGGATTATAGGTGTGGGCCACCCTACCCAGCTATATTTACATGTTTTTAAGAGAGGAATGCTTGTATGTTGCCAAGGCTGGCCTTGAACTCCTGGGCTCAACCTATCCTCCTGCCTTAGCCTACAGAGTGGCTGGGCTGGCTCTAACAGATCATTTTCCACTCATATATTTTCAATTTTTTTAACTTTGTGTGTGTCCTTGTAAATAGCACACAGCTTTTTTTTTTTTAACCCAATGTGAGTCTCTTCATATGTTATGAAATCCTTTTACATACCATGACCTTGTCCCTCTGTGAGCCTAGTTCCGTCATCTCTGTCTTCTACTTGCCATCTTTTGGTGTACTTTTCCCTGTCCCCTATATTTCTACCTTTTGTTTAATTGCTTTGGAAGTCCCATCCCTTCCATTTGTATCATTCTGTTGCCCTATGGGACTGAGTGAATATAGGTTCTGTCCACCCTCAGTGGGCAGTATCTAGAGACAATACTGTAATTTATCTTGTTCCTTGGCTTACCATTGCTTCTTGCTTCTGATTTCTTTCTCTTAAATTCATATTTTTGTTGTTTATTTTATAGACCTCATCCTCTAGTATTTCAGTTAGTGTTCATGACTGGGAAACTTTCTAAATTCTTGGTCTGGAAGCATTTTTATTCTGCTCTTACGATAGTTTGGCTCATTAAGAGATCTAAATTTAAAATGATTTTCCTTTAGAACTTTGAAGAAAATCTACCAGCCCCTTACTCTCTTACTCTGACCCAGGCACTACTGGAGCCAGAATTGGTGAGGTACACTGGTCTCCAGCCACTTGAAGCACACATCTCATTCACTTTTTACAACATTCCTATTTTCACACGAAGCCGGCTACGAAAGGTGAAATAAACTCATTAGTTGAACAAATGGTGGAGTGTCTACTCGAGTTGTAAAAGTTCACAGTATCAGCAGTGCAGGATCCAGAAGACCATCTAGGACATCAGAAAGGACCTGAGTGACCGCTGTTCTTGAATCTGAGTTTAGCAACAATATCCGAAAGACCAGATAACTCCAGGAGGATTTCCAAAAGCAGAAGTGCTGTACATCTGAAATCGCCCTGAAAGTGGAAGGGAAGGATTGAAGGGGGTAGACGGGAGACTAGGAAATTTACAAAGCTGCCTTAGTGAATCCAAGCCAGCCATGCAGAGGATGGAGTCAGCCGTGACTCCCACACGACTGGCCTGGCTGGTTGCAAGCGGACTGGTGCATTTCGCTGAGATGGGGCAGCCCCGCAGGAGGAACAGGAGGGTGAGAAAGGATGATATTAGTTGGGAACATTTTGAGTTTTAGGCTCCTGTCGGATAGCGAAGTAGAAATAGCCAGCGGGCAGTACACACGGGTTTCTAGCTCAGAACAATCTTCACAATGGCCGGCCAATAGGAGGCACTGTTGCCAAGATTATTGTAGGTGGGCTGGAGAAGTCATGGAGTGTTACAGGAGTGCCAGTGATACACAGGAATAATAGTAATGTCCGCAACAACATAGCCGGCACTTGTTTTGATTTAGCTATGGTACAGAGCCGGAATCTGTTATAAGTGCCTTGGATGAATTAACTTGGCTAATCGGCTGAATTTATAAATTTGAAACTATTACCGTTTTAAGTAGAGAAGTTCGGCAAAGATTTGAGTGTAACTTGAGCAAGGCCATTCTGTTCCTCATCGGTCGAGTTAGAATTTGAACACACTCGGACCCCAGACTCCATGGTCTTAGGTCACAGGCCACTCAGCCATTAAGTGGGAGACAGAGGCTCTGCATTCTTTAGGTTAAGTTACTGCTGGCAAGCTCGGGGGCCAGAACTAAAAGCATCGAGGGAGGTGTTCCGTGGACTCCATCCTTCGGGGACTTACCATCTGCTTGGGGTATTGAGGCATGATGGAAAGCAAGGAGCTCAGCAACCCTGCAAACGGGGCGGGCTGGGGAACCATAGAGAGGGGCGGCCTCCGTCTTCCTAGAGCGGCGGTCCGCGTCTTCCTTCCGCCTGGACCGGTCCGCGCGCTCGGGCTCCGGGGTGAAGCACTGGCTGCGGCGATCTGGTTCCGGG
>PVJS01031675.1:0-23247 GCA_004027185.1 Glis glis | reverse complement strand
TGCATGTATGTTAACACCAAACTGATACTCATTGTGATGTGAGACTACAATGCACCAATAAAATCATAAAAAAAAGAACCACCCCTCCTGCAAGGCCGACAGGCCCCAGAGCAGCAACAGGGAAGCGTCCCTCTGCCCATGGCTCTTGAGTGGGAAACATCATCTCCCACAGGAAAATGAATTTCAACCTTGTATTATGTACAGGTGTACAACCACACATATAGTCTCTGTAGAATAAGCGAAACCCAAGCTGGGAAATCAATATTAGGACTAGTCCTGAGCCAGGCATGGTGGAGCACTCCTATAATCCCAATACTTGGGAGGCTGAGATAGGAGAATTGCAGGTTTGAGGCCAGCTTCAGCAACTTAGTGAGACCCTCAGCGACTTAACAAGACCATTTCAAAATAAAAAATAAAAATGGCTGGGGGTGTAGCTCAGAGGTAGAATGCCCTCTGAGTTCAATCCCCAGTACCAAACCAAACCAAACAAAACTAGTCATGAACCAGAAAAACCTTTGGGTGCCTGTTGGAAATGAAGGAAAAACTGGTAGTACCCTGAGATACATGGGAATCCCAAAGGAAAACAGAAATACTCTCAAAAATGTATTCGCTGTGAAGACTACACACTATGTCAGGACATGGTGTGTAGTCCTGTGAAGCATGATCAGCAGAAATTAGAGAGCAGTATGGACCTTTCAAAAATTTATGATAATGGAACAACATAAAAAGGACTATAGAATTTTTACTGTGTTTAAAATAATTTTAAGTGATAAAGAAGGAATATAAAATGCAAAGAAAGAACAGAACACAATGAAAAACCAGGTGAATGTAAAAAAAGTAACTTTTGGAATTATTTTTTAAGCAGTCATTGAAGTAAAATCTCAATGGATAGGTGAGACAATGGATTAGATGCAGCTATACAAAGAATTAGTGAATGGGAAATTATCTAGTAGGCCACATAGAACAATAAAGAAGTAAAAGAAGAGCGTTAAAAAACATAAAGAACAGACTGAAAAGATCCAAAATACAACTAATAGAAATTTTAGAAAGAAATGGGTAGAGCAAAGGAGAGGGACAATGTATAAAGAGATAGTGACTAAGAATTTTTCAGAATTGATCAAAGGCATGAAGCTGTAGCTTGAGGAAGCATGGTTTCCCTCCACCCTAGTACATTATAGTGAAACTACAGACTGTCAAAGACAAAGGAAAAAATCTTATATGCAACCAGAGGGAAAAGTGGATTATATACACTGGAGCTGTATTTGGTGACAGAGAGTGAGGGTACAAATAGTGCTTGTATCTGCACTGCCTGGCACAGCATGGAATCCAGAAGTGCTCACTGCTTGTGCACTGAGTACATTGAATAAAAGGGAGAAGGTGGTTTTCATTCACATAAAAATAATTTCTCAATAGAGAAAAAATATTCTTTTAGGGGTACAGTGCTGTGAAGCAAGGGCCGAGATTCAAAATATCCAAGTCCTGATTCTTTCTAGCGTGTGACTTGTGGCTTCTCTGAGCTCACTGTCTGTAACTGAGCCTACACTGCATTCTGGAAATATCACATCCAACCCACCTCTACTGAGCACTTGGTAGACCTTACCCAGGATTGGCCCTGAGAACCTATCGTGTCATATAAGGCAGTCCCTTTTCCTCAGAGTGGTCATCCTGGCCAGCAAACAATGTTTGCAGGTCACTGACTATCCATGCTGTGATAGTGGCAGGTAGTGGGAGCTGGGAGCGTTAACAAACAAGATAAAGAGAGATTAAGAAAGGGCTGAGCCAGGTGTGGTGGCGCACACTTGTAATCCCAGTACTTGGGAGGCTGAGACAGGAGGATCGCAAGTTTGAGCACAGCCTCAGCAAGTAATGAGACTCATCAACCTAGTGAGACCATGTTTCAAAATAAAAATAAAATAGGGCTGGGAGTGTAGCTCAGAGGTAGAATGCCCCAGGTTCAATCTTCAGTAACACACATACACACACAGCTGGATGTGTCCAGAGTTCAAGGAAAGGAAGGTGCCCGGCTGGGCAGCACTGTTCTTAACTACTGTTCTCCCCATCCCAACAGGTGATGAGATACTTGAACTCAATGGTGAATCAATGGCTGGGCTCACACATCAGGATGCGCTGCAGAAGTTCAAGGTGACTGTCTCTTATCAACACATGGCCCCACTCCAGGGCTTCAGGCAACAGTGCCACATGCTCAGCATCACCCTCCTTCACCCAAACTTTCAAGTCAGAGATGCAGGATCCTTTATGTGGGCACAGGGTTAAAAAAGATGTTGCTCAGAAAATAATAGTGTAATCAAGATGATTGTCTCAGGATATTTAAACTACTTAAGATTTGTAAAGCTACTTTTAAACACTCACTCCTCTGAATAGGCCCCAAGTTTTAGCAGAGGGAAAAAATTTCTTGGACTGTCGGAAGATTGGTTTGGAGACGAGTTGTTCAGAAGAATGAAATCATGGCTCTATGTATCTTTGCTAATATATTTGAAAATATGTTTTGAGTTTTCAAGACATTGCTAAGATATTTATGAGTCTCCTTCTTCCAGACTAGTTCAATTCCAGACTCTTATCTGGAGCACACATATATTATATATAGTATATATATACAGTACCTATGTGCCATATATAATCTGTCACATATGAGCAATACACACATTTGTGTATCATACATGCACAGTGCATTTCTTTAAGAAGCATTTTGTCAACTGTTACTCATGGGGATGGTGTCCTTCTCCTGCCAGCTGTCCTCACTCTCTCTCTCTTCTTAGCAAGCCAAGAAAGGGCTTCTTACCCTCACTGTGAGAACCCGCCTGATGGCACCGCCTGCTCTGGGCAGTCACCTGTCCCTGCCACTGTGCCGCTCCCTGAGCTCTAGCACCTGCGTGGCCAAGGACAGAAGCCCCTTTGCCCTGGAGAGCCCTGCATCGCCTGCTAGCACCACCAAGCCCAATTACAGAATCATGGTGGAGGTTTCCCTGAAGAAAGGTAAGGTGCTGCCCGCTGGAGACCTCCCTGTCTCCTTCGCCTCCTGCTGACGGAGTCCCAGCTTCCCCGTTGGGATCAGCCCAGGGCAGGGCAGGATGCTGTCAGTTAGCAGACCCTAAGGATGTTTTGGGGCCAGGCAGAAGGTTGAGTCCTCTGTTTGTTATTAGAAGCTGAAGACGTGCCATCTAAACCCAGTCAGTGTGTTCTGATGCAGTGGTTAAAACAAAACAAAACACACACACACACACACACACACACACACACACACACACTCATGCACAATGGCCCAGGGTCTGTAGCTCTGCAGCTGATATGTTCGGTGACCTTGGGCAGGTCACTTATTCTCCCTGGCAGGAGAGTCGAAGCTCTTTCTAGCTCTGACATTGGGGGACTCATAGCCATTGGCTTTGCCATCGCAGGTGGAAGGCTAATCCCAGAGGCTCGGGAGGCCCTGTCTGCCAAAGTGCAGCGGAGCTGAGACCAGAGGGATGGAAAGGAGGCAGCAGGAGGGGGCAGCCTGGCCAGAGTGAGGTGGGCAGGGGGGTCTGCGACATCTGAGCACTTGGCAGAGGTGGAGAGAGACCGGCCCCACAGAACTTTGCAGGTCCATTTGGCCCATTTGCAATTGGAAGTCGTTTAAGGAATTCTATGCAGGAAGAGACACACCAGTGCACACTTTGAACAATGTCTCCCGGGTTCCTCTGTGGAGAATGTCCTGTAGCATGATAAAAGCGGAGGCTTGGAAACTTCTTGGGACCATGTGGGTCAGAGGATGGAGGTCAAGCATTTGGAGAGAGGTGACAAAGGTGGTGGTTAACGCTGGCACCCATCCTGCCTTGCAGAGGCTGGTGTTGGGCTGGGCATCGGTCTGTGCAGCGTCCCCTACTTCCAGTGCATCTCGGGCATCTTCGTCCACACTCTGTCACCAGGATCAGTGGCGCATCTGGATGGACGCCTGCGGTATGTCCTCACTCCTCTTGTTGAATAGACTTCAAGTTTTAGCAGAAGGAGCTCCTAGTACTTGGGAGGCCGCCTCCTAGAACTTGGGAGGAGGAGACCGGAGGATCCGCGTTCGCTCGGACTGTCTGTTGGAAGATTGACTTGGAGACTAGCTGTTCAGAAGGACGAAGTCATGGCTCAGAGCTTTGCTCCTCAAAGTGTCTGGGCCAGCATCATCTGGGCCCTGGGTTCAATCCTCAGCACTCCTGGGGTGGGGATGCAAAATCTCAGATCACTCAGAATCTGCCTTTTAACAAGACCCCTGGGGATCTGCATGCCATGACAGATTAAGAAGCTGGCTCAGAGAATGCCAGTCTGCAACAGGAAGTGAAGTAAACACTTTAACTCCGACTTAGCTAACAGAGAATGCATAGGGTCATGAATAAGAGTTCCATGAGGCTCACTGTGAGCTCTATATAGAAAAAGCTTTCTAAGCAAATCAGTTACATAAATAGTTTCTTGCTGCCATAAACAAGATATTTCCCGGCAATCCAGGTATATTTCTCTCTAAATAACTTCTAAGAGAAGTACAGATCTAAATTTTCTTTTCAGTAAGTGAACTGATGATCTGATTTTGGTAAAAATCTTTTTTTTTTTTTGTGGTACTGGAGATTGAACCCAGAGGCATTTTATCTCTGAGCTATACCTCCAGCCCTATTTTATTTTTTATTTTGACATAGGATCTCATTAAGTTGCTGAGAGCCTCACTAAGATGCTGAGGCTGGTCGCGAACCTGTGATCCTCCTGTCTCAGCCTCCCAAGTACTGAGATTACAAGCGTGAGCCACCACACCCAGCTGGTAAAAATCTTTTATTTCAAGCTGGGCGTTCAATTAACTTGTTATAATTCTTTATACTCTCCCCAGCATTCATATAGTACAATTACATCTTTTTTCACTGGGTTTACATTTTGCTAAATCAGGAAGGCTTTGCCCTACTCTTAAAAGTTTTCTTATAAGCCGGGCGTGGTGGCGCACGCTTGTAATCCTAGTACTTGGGAGGCAGAGACCGGAGGATCCAGGTTCGCGGCCAGCCTCAGCTACTTAGTGAGGCCCTCCGCAACTTCGTGAGACCCGGTTTCAAAATAAAGTATAAAAAGTAGGGCCGGGAGTGTAGCGCGGAGATAGAATGCCCCTGGGTTCCATCCCCGGTACCGCAAAAAAAAAAAAAATAGTTTTCTTATCATTGCAGTCAGTATATGGAAGGGCAAACCCTGCATAAGACAGTGTCTGATGGAGACACAGATTTGCCACGGAGCTCTACAGCAGGCGGGAGCTGGCTTGCTGGAGCTCTGCAGTGGGCAGGAGCTGGTTTGCTGGGCCTTTGTGCTGGTTCTTGGGGCACAGCGGCAGGGTAGTGTGATTGCTTAGTCCTAATGCCCTCTACAGGGAACACCCCAGCCTGGACCTGCAGTGGGGCAGGGATTACTCAGGAAGCTTCTGCTTTCCTTGGCATTTGGGGTTGCATGACAGTGACCTTCAGTCACACCAATAAAAATGTGTACTTTCTTAGCAAAGGTGAAAGGGACCAGCTCAGCAGAAATGTAGCAGAAAGCTGCAGATCAGCAGGGGGACAGGAGAGATAGCGCAGGAGACCCGAGTCCCCTGCTGGCCCTGCTGATAACCAGTAAGTTCAGGGGTCTGAATACTGCAGCCATCACTTGTTTTTCAATAAAGTTTTATTCTAACAAAGCTATGCACACATGTGTCTATGTGTCGTCCATGGCTGCAGTAGCCATCCTGCAACAGCACAGCTAGGTACTTATGACAGAGATTCAATGGCTGCAAAAAGCTAAAGTATTTTCTATTTGAGCTAGGCTGTATCATGGAGATAGTTTCACCTTCTGTGCCTCAGTTTCCCCAACTGTAATGGAGAAGGGGGTTGGAATGCACAAACCTTCTACATATCAATGCAACCCTATCTTTTCTACCTCATGTCTTTCTCCATTTAGGTTACCATGTCAGCTTTCAGTTACTGTAACAAATACCTGAGATAATCAACTTATAAGAGAACAGGTTTATTTTGGCTCACATTGTGGGGGGGCAGTTAATGTCTGGTTGACCCCATTGCTTTGGGGCCTGAGGCAAGACACACGGGGGGGGGAAGGGGCTGGGTCCCACTGTCCCCTTCAAGAGCACGCCCCAGGACCAGCAGACCCCCCACCAGGATGGGGGCCTTTGGGAAAAACTTATCTAAACCAGAGCAATTTTAAGTAACTCCAGTTCCACCTTGAAACTGAAATGAGTTCCAACACCTGCTTTCTATATTTCTTTTTTGCAAGAACCTCAGCTGCTCTCCCACTCAGTTATTTCTTCTTTACCTTTTAGCACATCCTGTCCAATCCTTCCTCCTACCCATTCTCTTTATGAGAACACTTACATCATGGTTAACCAGTTTTAAATCATCTTTTTTTTTTTTTTTTTGAGGTACCGGGGATTGAACCCAGGGGCGTTCTACCTCCGAGCTACACCCCCGGCCCTATTTTTTATCCTTTATTTTGAAACCAGGTCTCACGAAGTTGCGGAGGGCCTCAGTAAGTAGCTGAGGCTGGCTGCGAACCCGGATCCTTCGGTCTCCACCTCCCAAGTACTGGGATTACAAGTATGCGTCACCACGCCCGGCTTAAATCATCTTGATTGACTGCAGTTAAATGGGAAGGGAGGAGGAAAGTCCCAGGCCGACTTCTCTCCTGTCGAGCATGTTGGGTACAGAACATCAGCTGCTCTGTGGTCACGCAGTCAGTGCTGGGAGTGTGCTGCTTTGCTCTGCCCTGCTCTGAGTCTTGGTCACATGGGGAGGGAGGTCTACTCATGGACATTCGTTCTAGAGCTTGGCAACAGCCAGCCAGAGTGACCCCAGGGAAGTGACCCTCCCAGCGTCATGCTCATTAGCTTCCTGTGGTGCTTCTACAGGTGTGGTGATGAGATCGTAGAAATCAACGATTCCCCAGTGCATTGCATGACACTCAACGATGTCTATGCCATCTTGAGCCACTGCAGTCCTGGTCTGGTCCCCATCATTGTTAGTCGGCATCCAGACCCACAGGTAACATCCGCTGGGTTTTTCTCTTCTTCCCAGGCTCGCTCCTCCAGTGCCAAACTGGAACAAGAAATGGATGAAAACAGAACATTGCTGGCTACAATTTGGACCTTATTTCCCAAGAACCGGTTCCAACTTTTTGTAGTAACATGTCTGCAACAGAGTTCTATTAGCAAACTTCTAATCAACTGAAGCAAATAGCCCTGACTCAGGGAAGCTCTTGCAATTGAGTTACAAGTCCTACAGCAGGAAGATAGAGACCCGTGGTTCCAGCTAGTAGATGCAAGAGATTCATTTTTGCATGTGTCTAGTGGGTACCCACGAAAGGGGTGTCTGGAGTTTGGCACTGAAGATACAGAGACAAGCAAGTTCATACTACCCAGTCCTACATAGACAACACAATGATGGCAGGGATGGTGGTGATGATGACGATGATGATGGTGGTGGTGGTAGTGGTGGTGGTGATGATAGTGATGGTGGTGATAATGATGGTGGTGATGATGATGATATGGTGGTTGTGATGATGATGATGATGGTGGTGGTGATGATGATGGTAATGGTGGTGATAATGATGGTGGTGATGATGATATGGTGATTATGATGATGATGATGATAATGGTGATGGTGATGATGATGGTGATGATGGTAGTAGTGACGATGATGGTGGTAGTGATGTGTTGGTGTTAGTGTGATTGTGGTGATGATGGTGGTGGTGATAATGGTGGTGATGGTGGTAATGGTGGTGGTGATGATAATAATGGTGGTGATGATGATGATATGGTGGTTGTGATGGTGATGATGATGGTGGTGGTGATGATGATGATGATGGTAGTTATGATGGTGGTGATGATGATATGGTGGTTGTGATGATGATGTTAATGGTGGTGGTGATGATGATGATGATGGTAGTAGTGACGATGATGGTGGTTGTGATGTGTTGGTGTTAGTGTGGTAATTGTGGTGATGGTGGTGGTGATAATGGTGGTGATGGTGGTAATGGTGGTGGTGATGATGGTGATAGTGGTGGTGATAACGATGATGGAGATGATGGTGGTGATTGTGGTGATGGTGATGGTGATGATGATGATGATAGGATGATGATAGAGAAGGTGGTGGTGGGGTTGGTAATGATGATGGTGGTGGTATCAAGACAGCATTATCAAGGATGGAGTAGCTTGCTGAGGTAAACTGAGATGGTGGCTTTGCCTAGAGTTTTATAGCAAGGAGTGGGGAGAGGGTTGGAAAGTCGAGAGGGCCACCTCAGGAACTCCTTTATTGACAGACTTTGAACATTATTTGGAAGATTCTGGGGAACCGCTGATGCTCTGAGTGTTTCTGGAAATGGAATTTGTCAGCTGTTTGCAGAGTAGGTTGGAAGGAAAGAAACTAGAGTGCAGCCGCTCTGCCGGTGCAGCACCCAGAGCCTGGTGTGAGTTCCACTGTTTGCTTGAAAGGAGGATTGATGTTTTCTAGGTCTCTGAGCAGCAACTCAAAGAAGCTGTGGCGCAGGCTGTGGAGAACATCAAGTTCGGGAAGGAGAGGCACCAGTGGAGCTTGGAAGGTGAGGGAAGTGGTGAACTTTGATTCAAAATATCTGCCTTCTTAGAAAGCTAGAGTTTGATCTCAGGAACAGGTGAGAACAGTCATCATAGACAAGATGGCACAGACAGGGTGGAAGGCTAGGGGCCCACCTACTCAAGGTTGGCTCCCAGTTTCGCTTTGTTTGGAAGGTACAAGATTTTAAAAGCACCTGGATTTGAATTATTTTAAACACAGCAGGCACCCTCCAGTTCTGTGAGGTCCCACCATTCCCTCTGTCCTCTAGGCTGCCGTTCACACACATTGGCCCTGTTCACACTTGAATTTGCAGTGCCTATTCTGTAATAATAAACTCTTGAGAAATAATGTCTAGTAAAGTAATATCTAGCAGTTTCAGAGTTCTTATGATATCAGACATATGCTAATTCATGCATTACTTTACTGAATCTTCACATCTAATTGTATGCACATTTTATAGGAAAAAGTGAGGCCCTGAGAGGCTCTCTTACCCAAAGTCACACTATTGGTGTACAGAGAATCTGGGACAGGGAACTGGCTGGCTGGATCCCACGCCCAGGTGTCAGACATTAGCAATCATCATGGAACATCCATGTGATAGAATAATGTGCCACCATTAGCTCTGATATTGACAAAGAGATTAAACCATGTGGGAAACATTCAGAGAAAAGGACAGACACAAAGCTTTACCGCAACTATGTTCTACTGTTTCTACCAACCCAAGATGATATATGCTCAGGGAAAGCTGACAGAGAGACCCACCAGAATTTTAACCGTGATTTCCCTGCATGATCGGAGCATTGTTCCTGCCTTTCATTCCTTCCTTTTTGTGGCTGTGTTTTCTCAAATGAAACTGTGTTATTGTGTGACCAGGAGAAAACAAAAGAGAACTTTTTCCTTAAGAAGGAACTGGGCCATGAGCCTGGCTGGCCTTGGTTCTCCTCTAAGGTCAAGGTGTTCTCCCAGGGGTCTCCGCTGGCTCTCCCAGCCCCACAGAATGAGTGGGGTTTGAGCAGGAGACCAGGCCTCAATCCCCTCCTGTCGAGCAGTGATTCTAGGAAAGAGGCACCTTTGATAGTTTACCGCTAGAGAGAAGGGCCTCCCAGGGATGTGCGGGTGGCCCTGGTATAGGAAACTATTGGGGGGGCATGAAAGAAGAGCTGGGAGGAGGAGAGAGAGGGAGGGGGCGATGGCAAGAAGCAATGGCGTTCTGGCCTCTCTTCATCTTCAGTTGGAAAGAAAGGGTAACCACTTGGCCTGAAAGCGTGTTTAGAAGTATTCTTTCTTTGACATTGAGCCTCAAAGCAAGCCCAGCGATCTTAGGATTACTACCCCAATCTTACAGATGCAGAGATGGAGTGTAGGGGTTGAGGTCCCCAAGAATTTGACCTTGAGATGGAATTTAGCACGCAAGATGCTTTTAGCAGATTTCCTGAGGATCAACAGCTATGGAAGGGAGGGAAGGGAGCAGGGCTGGGCAGATGGGTGGAGCTGAGGCCAGCAGCCTGGAGCTCTGCAGCTAATGTGGCCCCTTAGGGTTGGCCCCAGTTGGCAGAAATGGCTGGAGCTTTGAAACTGTCTCCATAAGTCGCTGGAACCAGGCCAACCCCTTGGCAAGGCAGCTCCCTGCAGTGGAGACCATGCTGGGGAGCAGGTGGCTGAAAGCCCTCCTCTGTGGGTAGTCTGAGTGGTGCATCTTTGTATACATCGTGTGCATTCATGATTTTCTCAACCAAAGCTGAGCAGTTCTTTGGGGACCAAACTCAAGGGTGTCGGCCCCAAGTCCAAGGTGGCCTCTACTGAGCAGTGTGTGGCCCGTGGCAGTGGTGGGCAAGGCCGGGGAATGTCTTCCCAAGCTCAGCCATGGTGGTTCCCTCGTGCATCCCACACAGGTGTCAAGAGGCTGGAGAGCAGCTGGCATGGGCGGCCCACCATGGAGAAAGAGTGGGAGAAGAACTCTGCACCCCCACACCGCAGGGCTCAGAAGGTCATGGTCCGTTCCAGCAGTGACAGCAGCTACATGTCTGGGTCCCCCGGGGGCAGTCCCTGCAGCCGCAGTGCTGAGCAGCCACCCCCTGACCTGGAAGGCCAAGAGCAGAATCCTAGTCTGCCCCTGGGGCAGGAGCCCGGGGCGCTTCTTGCAGCATCACGCCAGCCACCCCAGGAGAGCCCGCCTCTCCCTGAGAGCAGGGACAGCCACCCACCACTGAAACTGAAGAAACCCTTTGAGATTTTGGTGAGAAAACCTACATCCTCCAAGCCCAAGCCTCCACCCAGAAAATACTTTAAAAGTGACAGCGAGCCTCAGCAGAGTCTGGAAGAGAGAGAGAACTCCTTATGCCCTTCCGGGCACACCTTGCACACCTGCAGCCAGGTGAGAAGACATGCCCAGGGGCCTGCATGTCCTTTGTACCGCACACGGTGTTTTCCAACATCAGCAGAAGTGGTGGCCATGGTAGAACAATACGGTCTCTCCTGCTCTGCCAGAGAGAAGCTGATGCTCAGGATAGGAGTGCAGCCTCACTGTGCAGAGAGGTTTGAAGCTGGGCAGATCCAAAACGGATACCCCAGTCCTGTTCTCTGTCTCTGGCTTCCCCCCAGAGCTCTCTGGAATTTAAGATCCCTTCTCATGGGGGGTTTGTCACACACAGTGTGGGAGTGGGGGTGGAGGTTTTTGCACATGAGCCTCCAAGTGCTCTGCTTGCAGAGAGAATATCACCTTAGGAGCTAAAAGTGGGCAAGAGCTAGTTCCCCTCTTTTTAAAGTGACTGGATGGATATGATTGTGAGAGATTGGCCTATTTCCCCCAGTTTGCTTTTCCTTCCTTGGGGGGGGAGTTTTGGGGGGAACCAAGCCTCTCTAAGCCTAGGTCTCCCTGTCTGTTTGTTAGTTGAGGATGCAGGTTCCCTCAAAGGGCTACTGGAAGGATTGAATATAAGCATTTAAGTGAATTGCCTAGCACAGTCTTGGGCATGATGCACTCACTGCTGTGACCATGATGCCCCTCAAAGACCTGCTTTCTCACAGTCCTGGCCCACCTGGTTGAAGGAAGGCAGACAGACTGACAGCTGCTGCATCTTCAGCCATTTTTATGTGCAGGACCTGTGCTCAATACTTTCATGTACATCTCTGTTCATGCTTGCAATCATCTGAGGGTGAGGGTCCCACTTACTCAGAGGGAGAAATGAGAAACCTGCTCAAGTTCGCATCGCTGGTGGGCCCTGTTTACCGCTGGGCACTGTGTCTTCCTCAGGCAGCTGCTCTGCTGGGCAGGGGGAACAAGGCCTTGGGAGTCCCCTAGAGTGAGCTGAAATGATGGTTGACAAACTTCAGAGGATTAAGAAACCCCGAGTGGTAGCGGGGTAGTTGGGGAGAAGGTCTGGAGTAGGAGGCCCCAGTAGAGGATGCCAGGTTGCTGAACAGGAAGTGTAGTCATGCAGACAGGGGCAGGGCGGGGCCGGTTAGCAGCACAGGATGGACAGCACTGTGAAGGCCTCCCCGTTCTCCACCTTCTCCTTTCAGCAGTGTCTTGTACTCCTTTGGCTTGAGACCTCTGAGCCCAGAAGCGCAAACCAGAAACACCTGTGGACATCCCCCAAATCTTGCCTTCTACTGCAGCTCAGGGGGGCTTAACTTCCACAACTAACATGACCTTCAGGATATTTTTCTCAATAAAACACCAGTTTTCTCCTTTTTAGAAAATGAGCCCAAACTATCACCTGCATTAAAACAAACAAATAAAAAACTACTTTCTTCCTTCTCTGCCAAACCCATATTTCTAGCCCTCTTTCCTCTCTTTCCCTTATTCGCAGAACACTGTGCCAGGAATCGCTTGTCAGAGAAAAATTTGTGTAAAATCAAATTTATTGCTGGCCATGGCTTGGGAGGCTAAGACAGGAGGATGGCAGGTTCGCGGCCAGCCTCAGCAACTTAGTGAGGCTCTCTGCAAGTTAGTGAGACCTTGTTTCAAAATGAAAAAATAAAATAGGGCTGGGGGTGTAGCTCAGAGGTAGAAGGCCCCTGGGTTCAATTCCCAGTACCACTAAAAAAAGAAAAAAAATTAAATTTATTTCAGGAGCTACTTTTAAAAACCTCCCATAAAGAGGATGCAACCTCAGATGTGTTGTTTAAAAGGCAAAACACATCTGTGTCTACACCAAGATAGGACGCTGCTTTGATGTCTGGTTGGCATCAAATATGCCTATAGACATGCTGACAGCTCAGGGAGATCAGGGAGATAGCGATGTAACCCACGGAACTTCTGACTGGGTGAAATGAAGTCTCCTTTGTGACCAGAGTCCTGGACACCCTCAGGTCCATATTTTAAGCATCTAATGCTGTGGCCAAGCCTTGCTTTTTCAATGATTAGTTCAAGATTCCCTTGGATTGGTTGATCTTTCAGTATCAGTATCTCCAAACATTTTCCTTCTACTCAGTAGGGAGCTCAGTATCCAGCAATGACTGCGAACATATTTCTAACTCTTGTACACCCTTCCTTCCCAAAGAATATTTATTGTCAGTGTGGATCTTAAATATCAGACCACAGGCATCTGCAGTTTCTTTCCTTTTTTTTTTTTTCTGGTACTGAGGATTGAACCCGGGGCATTCTACCTCTGAGCTATACCCACAACCCTTTTCATTTTTTAAAATTTTGAAACAGGGTCTCACCAACTCCTTGAGAATCTCGCTAAGTTGTTGAGGCTGACCTCAAGCCTGTGATTCTCCTGTCTCAGCCTTCTAAGAACTGGGGTCTCAGGTGTGTGCCACCATGCCCGGCTCTGCCGTTTCTTTTTTAATTCTGAAGGTCACATGTGCTCCTGCTTTCCTTCCTCTGGAAAGAGGCCTGCAGCTGGTCAGACAGTCCATCGTCATGTGACTCTGGAACCCCCCGAGGGTGGAGGTTCTTTTTCCTCAGAGGAGGGTATCATGCTTGGTTACTCAGTCTCTCTGAGACACTCTCATCTAGCCTTTCTGGAAAATTCTTACTTGTTCAAGAACCAGACACAGAGCACCTCTCTGGGGAGTCCCCCGAGCCACTGGAGCAGAGCCGGTGCTCTGTGCTTCCTCTGGGCCCTGGGTGCCTCTCCCTCCTGCTGTGATGACCCAAACTCTGTGTGAGGATGATGTAGATATTGGGTGCTTGGTCCATCTCCTCCCAGGGCTGCTTTTGGAAGGGCCCTGAGACTTCATCCTGCTCAATGGGAGAACAACTCTTGATAGATGGATGCTGCCACCCCACGTGCTGCAGAGGGGAGCTGTAGCCAGGTGCTGAGCATTCTCCATCCTGTGCGGGATGCTCACCCAGCATGTGAACACTGAGCAGCAGTGTAGAAAGCCCCCATGTGTGTTTCCTCTGAGTGTTCTAACCTTAGTGTAGGGAACACAGAGGGCTACTTCTTTGCCCCCTTGCTTCCACACAACTCAGCATGCTCCTGGGGCAGCTCACTGGCCAGTGTGCTGTTGTCAGTGAGACACTGCACCCTTCTGCGCCCCAAGCTGCTTGTCCTGATCATGAAGAGCCAGGATCTTCCCCTGTATCCACAGCATGAACCATGCTTTGGACCCCAGGTTGTTGGAATTGGAGGGATAGCCTGGTCCCCAGGAGGCGCTGGCTCTACACATCATGGAGGGAAGGACCCCCTTTACAAGGCTGCATGAGCTTCCCATTGAGGTGGCTCAGTATTGCTCCCAGGTCCTAATCAAAGCATGCCTCGCCTCCTCACAGCTGGAGGCTACCGTTTTGACATGATCTCGCTTCCTGTTTACACCACAGGAAGCCAGAGAGCTGCTGCCACTGCTGCTGCCACAGGAAGACACAGCAGGGAGAGCGTCTTGCACCCTGGCCCGTGGCTCAGGACCTGGAGCCGACCTGCAGCCTTCGTCCTCCACAGAGGGCGAGCCACAGAGGAGAGCCAGCCCAGGTAAGCTTCCTTGGAGACCTTCCAGATCTTTCTGGAGGAAGGTGGAGTGACAGGGTCAGGGTGGGAGTTTGGTTTAAGGGTCAGTGTGCTGCCTGGCCCCAGCCCATGGCGCAGGGCAGCATCGCTGTGGGAAGCCTCCGGGTCAGATCAGGGATGCTATGGTGGCAGTGGGAGGCTGGGGGCCAGGGAAGAGGTCCAGAGACGCCCTTCCCCAGCACGGGCAGTTGCCCATAGGGCCAGCATTCTAGCATGCTGCAGTCAGTGCTTCCAGGTCGGAGAAGCCTAAATTGGCTGGTGGTTACTTCGTACACCAGGTGGACAGTGGGTGTATCCTCATGCAACACTGCATTGTGCTAAGACTGACTTGAGTACTTAGTGACTTGCTAGAAAGAGCTTAGGGGTTGGGTTCAGGAAAATCTGGACCTGCCCATCATTAGCAGGAATTCTGGCACCTTATCCTGCCTGTGTGAGCCCCCACTCACTCATCAGCGAGGTGCAGAGATCACACAGAACCCCAACACATGATTCAATTCAGCAAGCACATACCAAATACTGGATTTGTGAAGCTCCGCACTTGATGCTAGGGGAGAGAGAGGAAGGGGAGCTCCCAGTTATGGCAAATAAATAAATATGCAGGTTATACACCATGTGCTTGGTTGAGAAATAGTACAGAAAAGCACATGAAAGGTTCCTGGAGAGTTAAGGAACATATGAGTGGAAAGATCTAATGCACCCCACCCAGAGCAGGTGGTCCTGATGGAGGCTGCCCTCCAGCTTTGCCTTCCCTTTGCCATCTGACTGAGGAACACCCCGGGGAACACTCATCCACCCCCGCTGGCAGAGGGTTCGCCTGGCCTGGAACTTTGACTCCTGATTCTCAGCCGGACAGCCCCTTACAGCCGAACAATTTATAAATGCAAAGACACATTGAGAGTCCTGGAGTGGCTGGTTCCCACCTGGACTTCTGGACCCTGCAGATTCTCTCTGACGTCATCAGGGTTAGTGCTCTATGTGGTTGCAGTCCCTCGAGGCCTGGCACGGAGACAGGGACAGGAGGTATCAGTGATTCTTTGACTGGGTTGCATTCTGGCATCAAGCATCTCTCTCAAAGCACACAGCCGAAGCAGCATCTGCTTAGCCAGAGAGGTGAGACCTGGGGAACATGGCAGGGCCCCCTAAGACTAGAATTCTTAGCTGTCAGGCTCAGGGCCAACCTCTCCCACTCCCTGAAACAGAGTATCACAGACTCTCCTTTACCCATTTGAATGGGAAGCCAGTTCATCCAAAGCTGAGGGTGAAGGGCTGAACATGGTGGCATGCCTGAGGTCCTGCTGCTGTGGGGCTTATCTTGTCCCCAACACCCAGGCTGCATCCCAGGTGTGTCCATCATAGGGGTGGACCCTCCAGATTTCAACGTGTAGCAGCCAATGTTGAGAATCTGTCACAGAGCTTTTTAGACAGCTCTGCAGACAGGGAGGACACTCCCTTAATGAGCAAGCTAATCGACGACTTAAGTACAGGCAGAGTAGCAAACTCACAGGTCCCCAGGGCCAGCAGATGTGCAAGTGTGTGAAATGCTGGCTGGCCAGAGGGAGTGTGGAGGGCCGTGGGAAGCTGGAGAGAGCCCTGTCTGCGGGTATGCACGTTCACGGTGCACTGAACAGTCCAAACTTAATCTGGCAGCTGATTGGCTTAAATATCTAAGAGGCAAGAGAACTGCTTTGGCTTTTACAGTTTTAATGAGCTGCCTGGGTGGCTGCTTTGGGTGGCAGGAAGGACTTTCAAGTGGGCAGTCCAGAGACTTGGGGTCTTGCCCTAGCTCTCCCATCAGAAGATTGGAGTCCTCAAGTATGAAATGCTGAGGTGAAAGAAGCTGGAGCTGGCCCATCTTGGTGGCCGCCACCTCTGCTCATCTCCCCCTCCAGAGTCCTTCTTGTTGCTCAGCTTTGAGATTAAACTTTAGGAAGAAAAATCATAATAAGCTGTAACGCACAGCCCGGGCCTTGCTTTTCCTCCCTAGTGAGCCACGCGTCCCCGGCTAAACCGCCGCTGCTGAAGAGGCAGGCTCGTATGGACTATAGCTTCGACACCACGGCCGAAGACCCCTGGGTGAGAATCTCCGACTGCATCAAAAACTTATTCAGCCCTATCATGAGTGAGAACCACGGTCACATGCCGCTGCAGCCCAGTGTCAGCCTGGGAGAAGAAGACGGGGCACAGGGCCACCCAGAGAGCACCCCGCCAAAGCTGGACCCTGCCAATGGGGCTCCCAAAGCTCACAAGCCAGCAGAGAGCAGCCCCGGGAAGAAGGGGCCCCCCGTGGCCCCCAAGCCAGCATGGTTTCGGCAAAGTCTAAAAGGTTTGAGGAACCGTGCTCCAGACCCCAGACGGCTTCCTGGTGTGCCCCTGTCCACACAGCCGACCCCCGCTTCCAGGGAGCCCCCTGGACCACACCCACGGGCCACAGCCTCCATCAGGCAGAGAATCAGCTCCTTTGAGACCTTTGGCTCCTCTCAGCTGCCCGAGAAAGGGGCCCAGAGACCGAGCCCTCAGCCCTCCTTGGCAGGAGCCCCCACACCTCCTGGGAAGCAAGAGGGAGGACGGCTTGCTGGCCTCTCAGGGTGCGGGACTCCCCTCTCTGCTGAACACAGGCAGCTGGAGCAAGAACAGATGCTCCCCAGCTTCCCCACAGCCTTGGAGGCCAGCGACCCAGGTGTGTCTGTGTCCTCTGCTCCAGGGCAGCAGCCCGATCAGAAAGCTCTCTGCCCTGACCCGGACCCTCTCTCGAGGCTGCTGTCCATGCAGATTGAGGACTCTCGGGGTCCAGTCCTCAAGATGCCAAGCCAGCGGGCCCGGAGCTTCCCCTTGGCCCGGACCCCATCCTGTGAAATGAAGCCACTGGATGAGAAGACCAACATGCTCTACTCCATCAGCAGCCAGGTGTCCTCCGCTGTCATGAAGTCCCTGCTGTGCCTCCCTTCTTCCCTGTCCTGTGGCCACACCATCTGCATGCCCAAGGAGGGGCCATCTCCAAAACCGCTGGCCAGTGAGCACTCAGGGACCAACAGTGCCGAGCCAGCCACCCTAGACTCGGGGTTCTCACTGAAGTGAGTGTGTGTGAGGCATGTCTTCAGCATCCCACCTGCCTGTCGCTCCTCATTTTCTTTTCCTTTGTAGTCCTACACATCGCTTTAAAGACTTCTCAGATACTACTGCTAGTACTAGCTGATTGTTCTTCTGTGTGTGTGTGTGTGTGTGTGTGTGTGTGTGTGTGTGTGTGTGTGTGCTGTATCTCTATCTTGCATATTAAGGAGGAGTTTTCATGACCCCTGGCCTTAGGAGGGGGTGGGAGGTGGGGGATGGGACTGGCCTCCTCATGAATTACTCATGGAGATTTGGAAGGCTGGTGCATATCTGAAAGGTCCTGCTCCTAGAAGAAATCCATCGGTACTCTGCACATACGCTCAGCCCCTGAGCAGGAGTTAGGGCCCCTGGTACTGACTCTCTGACCACCAGAAGGTTCCTTCCATGCACACCCTCAGTTCCTGCTTCAATAGAAGTTAGGGGGTGGTTCGGACGGGCTTCACAGAACTGTGGGGCTGGCAGAACTGTTTGGGCTTGGTCTTCCCTCCTGAATGAGAACAGCTCTGCATTTGTTAGTTTTATTTATTGTCCTTATGCTGTAAAGAAAAAGATTTGTTGTGTCAAATAACAGAATGCCTGTAAGTGCATAGCATCATGCCTAGAACAGAAATTCTGCATGTTAGCTCTTATCACTATTCATACTGTGTGCTCTTTCTCTGTGAAAGCCTCTCAGAGCTGAGGGAATACACAGAAGGTCTCACTGAGCCCAAGGAGGCCGATGACAGGGACCACTGCTCCTCTCAGCCGGGCCAGTCGGTTATCTCCCTGCTGAGCTGCGAAGAATTGAAGAAACTCATCGAGGAAGTGAGAGTTCTGGATGAAGCAACGTTAAAGGTAGGTTTCCTCTGTAAGCATTTCTATGACGGGCTAACTATGCACTGTGAGGCCACCTGGGTTGGGCCACAGCAGAAGCAGTGCACGAAGCCCTGTGGGTCTGAGGTGGAGAAGGCAGCTCCAGGAGCTCACTCTAGACCCAGGCTTTTCCTGTAAGGCAGAGGGACTCTGTATCACTTGGCTATAGCATGGCTTCCTGTCCGGAAGGCATGTAAGGAAGCTTCTTAGCCTACAAAGCATATTCAGTGCACAGACTTGCATCGTTTTGCCCATCTTATAAATGGGAAGGTAAGGCTTGAGGTCCCAGAGCCTGGGCATTCTGTCTCCTGGGAGTCTCTGTTGCACACCAGGAGGTGAGCTCTCAAGGGCCCTCAGGTCTCACCCAGGTCACTCCAAAAGCCCCACTTCCCACATTTCTGAGCATTGCCCAAAGTGTGTGGAGAGGAAGTGGCTGGCAGAGCCTGGGCCAGCAGCCAGAAGAGTGTGTGCTGCCCAGGGTCCACACGGAGGATGGGACAAGAACAGCGGCCTCTCCTGTGAGAGGAGCCCTCAGAGCTCAACCTCAGTGGCATGCGTGTGGCTCAGCCAGGTGAACACAGATGCGCCCAGCCTTGGTTCTCCTCCATGGCTCTCACTCATCACCCTCAGCTGGGACTATCATTCCCCAGGGCCTGATTCAGCCCAAATGAAATATAAAGGCAAACGAGTATACAATGCAAAGATCTGGAAGAGTGTTTGTTTTCCAACCCGGCGAGAGCACACGGGCAGGTGACCTGGGAGGTCTGGGCTAGTGCCGGGTAGTGAGGAATACTCACCCCTTTGTCACTTCTGGGTCTTGGGGGCTCCAAATCAAAGGACCCCAGAACCAGGCTCTCAGGTGCCTGAGCGAACTTTTCTCCCTAGCGGCTGGGTGTGAACCGGTGGCCCCAAAGCCAGGAAGACCTGCATGTGGCTTATTTGGTTTGTGTGGTGATTTTTTGTTGTTGTTATTGAATTCTAGACATTATAAAACCTAAAGCAAAACCTGATTTCTGACTCCTTTCTTTAAAGAGAATCGTCTAGCAGTATTGGGTCTGTATTCCCAAGCAGTAGCCAATTCTTCTGGGCTCTCTGTAGCCCCATCACTCACCTCTGCCCTCTAGCTCATTTAAGTGATCTGCTGGTCTCTGGAGCTGCTGGAGCTTCAGGCCCCAGCTCTAGCTGGAACTGGAGTCTCTGACTTTGGACTGTGCAGGGAGGTTGTCCTGGCTTGCATGCAACCCTGCCTGCTACTGCTGTGCCCCATGGAAGAGGCAGGAGGAAGAAGGAGTAACCAACTCCTATAAATAGTACTGAACCCTGCACTTTTTGCCCCAAAGCCCTACAACCTGTCCTCATCCTACAAAACCATGGCCAAGCTGCCTGACCCCACAGGCTGTGTTTGTAGCTGTCTTTGCAGTACCTCACCCAGTCTGTATGAGTGTTGGTGTAGATGGGTGAGGATGAGAGAAAAAGAACCATGTTGTGCTTTGCATCCATCTTTTTTTCTTCTAAGCTTTCTCTAGCTCCTGAAAGAACAGTCCTCTCTTTAGAGATGATGCAACTGAAACTGAGGTTTGAGGAGGAGACAAAACTCAAGAGCCTGGCCCAGCTGGTGCTTGATGGCACACATGGGTCTGATGTGGAAGCACTCATCACACTGCTCACGCTTCTGCAGGACAAGGTGGTTAATGTGCGTGTTTTTATCTGCAGCAATTAGACAGCATCCATGTCACTGTCTTACACAAGGAGGAGGGTGCTGGCCTTGGCTTCAGCTTGGCGGGAGGAGCCGACCTAGAGAACAAGGTGATTACGGTAAGTCGTGGGATGGGGGCACGTCTGAGCCAGGTGCCTCTGGGGGAGGTGAGCTGGCCAGGGAGGGGGTCTGTGCTGGAGCTGAGGATGCAGGACAGCAGCTCACCGGTCAGGCAGTTAGAATAGGATCTTAGAGGAGAGCCATCAGGACCCCGCTCTCCAAGAAGCACAGTGCAGTCACCCGTGTGACTCCATAGTCAGCCCTCACCCTGATCCTCACCTCAGCGAAGGTCTCTGTGCACCCCAGACAACTTTCATGTGCCCAAATAAACCTCAATCACCTGTGATGCACCAAAACCTGTGCATGCATGTGAGTATGTGCGCGCGCTCCACACCAGAACATCTGAATCAGAATTTTGCAGGGTTAAAACCCTAATGCCTATATATTTTAAGGTTCTAAGGGGATATTTAAAAATTGAAACCAAATTTTACTTGAGATCATATTTACGTTGGAAATATAGGCCTGGCAATTACTAAGATTTAGACAAGAATGATTTGTGACCACAAGGGCATTTTGGAAGGCTGTACAACCAGGACTGAGACCTGGCCTTGGGAGGCAGAGCTGTGAAAGGGGGGCTTTCCTGCTGACCACTTGGAGAGTGACAGTGTCATCTGGACAATGGCAAGGCTACCCAGGTGGCTGAGCACAGTGGGCCCTGGCTGGAGGGAAGACGCCATTACTGTGTCTGTGCAGACCACACTTCACTGTGCAATCCTGGGGCTTCGGACCTGCTGGCCCGGCTCCTGTTCGTGGAGGACCTACTGAGGTCTGGGGTGGTGTGGGGAGGGCAGCAGACCTGGGCACGTGCATCTCTTCCTGCGGACCCCATGATTCTGGCCAGGCGGTCTGATCGGCATTGGCTTCTGTCCTCTGCCTACTGCTCCAGGTCACCTGCACCTGGCCCAGGTGGCTTCTGACCCTCCCACCTCAGGGGCCAGGCTGTGACTCGCTGCTCTGCCTTTCAAGGCTGAGTGTGTGGTCATCCTGCAGCTACGGTGTCTCAGGGTATCCTTTATGTGGGCCACAGTGGGCTCATTTGAATGTCTTCCCCAGATGAAAACAAACCCTGGGCTCATAGCCTCCGCCAGCATTAACCTTGCCATATCCTCGCTGTGGACTTGGCATGTTCCTGTGTCACCTCAGAGTCCAGCAATGTAAGCAGTGACTTCCTTGATTTCTAAGTTCTCTACCATGAAAATGCACATAAAATCTAACAGGGCCTATTTCTGTTACTAAGAGCGTGGCCAAGCATTGCAAATAGGTTCCTGACTGTGTGATTCACTTTCTGTTTGAGAAGAAAACAGAGCCTGCTGGTGGGAACACCATTTTGGATCTTTCTCTCTGTGCTTGAGTAGTGATTTCTCTCATCTGGCTGGCCACCACTGGGGAACTGCAGCCACTCAGAGACCAGAGGAAGCAGCCATGCTGGCTGCACATATGCTCAGAAACTTCCTCTTTCTCCTTCTGTATTTGAGCAGTGCCCTTCCTTCCCAGGGTCGTTAGAGGGGAACTAACATATAGCAGTGTCCCTGGCCAAGCACCATGCTGGCGCCTCAATGATCTGTTGTCTAAATTAATCTTCCCCACTTCTTGAGTTGGAGAATTTATAACACCTGTGCTTGTTTTCTAGAGGAGGGACCTGAGATTCTCAGTGGAAGATCTATTTCATGGTTGGGGTTTAAACTTAGGGATTCTAAGGTCTGACCACACAGTAGATTATTTTTTTAACACCAAAACAATTTAAAGAAACAAAGAGCCTGTTCACATCATAAAAAGCAAGACAACATGGAGCACCTTTTAGTGATTGTCCATCATTTAGTCCTCTTAATTATAATTTATATCATTAAATTATTTACTTAATTATACTAAATTATGTACTTAATTATAATTTCTATCATTAAAGAGGGTAAGGCCGAGACATGAGACTTTTTATTATCCCATATTTTGCCAAAAGGAACCAAAGAGTAGCTGAAGTTAAAGAATCAGGATTTCTGGGGTAGAGTTTTAAAAATGTCTAGGCTGCCTTGGATAGTGTACCTCAAATGTATCCTGCAGAAGATGGGATTGGAGCATTTCTCTATGGAAAAAGAATTCTTTGTTGCAACACTTTCAGGTATCACCATGTGATATGGCTTATTCTTAGAGATCTATGCACATTTGCATTAGAGCTTCTAATGCCTTTAAACAAGTAGATGTTTGCAGAGCTTTTGTTTAACCTAGTATTCCCCAAGTTTCTTTGATCTTGGCAACCTTTCCTTACACATCAACTATTAATATACCACAGAATCAGTGCTTTAAGGAAACTAGTTTGGGAAATGCTGAGCTAGGGCAGGTGAGGCAGAAGATTTCCACTGCAGGTTCGTGAGGATTAGCAATAGTCTAGGGCATTCACTGGGACGGATTCTGGGGCTTACCTGGCTGTTACTGCTGGCCATTTCTAATCTGGGTGGAGGAGGAACACTGGCTGCTGTGCCAGCATTTCAGATCTAGGACACAATGAGTACTAAGTTTCTTTGGCCTGAAAATCCTCAAGGGTAGGCTGCCTAATTGGTTCACCTGCGGATTTCTGAGTCCCGACTTCCTGGTTTTCTCAGGTTCACAGACTGTTTCCAAACGGGCTGGCCTCCCAGGAGGGGACAATTCAGAAGGGTAACGAGGTTCTTTCCATCAATGGCAAGTCCCTCAAAGGTGCCACCCACAGCGATGCCCTGGCCATCCTCCGCCAGGCCCGGGACCCACGGCAAGCTGTGATTGTCACCAGGAGGCCAGCTCCGGAGGCTGCGCCCCATCCGAACTCCTCTGCGGACTCTGCAGCTAGTGACGTTTCTGTGGACTCTTGTAAGTTCTTGCAGCTCCACAGAGCCCACAGGCCTCACTGCCTCTGCCACTAGAAGCCAGTCTGGGAGGGGCCGCTCAGCAGTGTATG
>PVJS01031674.1:0-23248 GCA_004027185.1 Glis glis | reverse complement strand
CTCTCTCTCTCTCTCTCTCTCTCTCTCTCTCTCCTTAGTGAGGCCCTCCGAAACTTCGTGAGACCCGGTTTCAAAATAAAAAGTATAAAAAATAGGGCCGGGGGCGTAGCGCAGAGGTAGAACGCCCCTGCGTTCAATCCCTGGTACCGCAAAAAAAAAAAAATAGGCATTATGTCCGGGCGTGGTGGTGCACGCTTGTAATCCCAATACTTGGGAGGTGGAGACTGGACGATCCGGGTTCGCGGCCAGCCTCAGCTACTTAGTGAGGCCCTCCACAACTTCGTGAGACCCGGTTTCAAAATAAACTATAAAAAATAGGGCCAGGGGTGTGGCTCGGAGGTAGAATGCCCCTGGGTTGAATCCCCGGTACCGCAAAAAAAAATAGGCATTATTATTTAATTGCAGTTCATGGAGAAAACCATATATCAATGAATCAGTAAAGAGAAATTAATAGTCCCTTCCTTCCTCCAAGTAAACCACTCTACATTCTGCTACCAAATAATATTTGTGTCAGGTTTTGACCTGTATGTAAGAGCATGCAGTATGTCCTCTTTTTCTGTCTCCTTTGAGTGAACATAATGTTTATAATTCACCCACATTGTTGTCTATAGCAGAGTTTTACTCTTTTTTACTGCTGTAGAGTATTCTGATGAATGACCACATGAGTATGCTGATCCATTCAACAGATGTGGGGATTTGAGTTGTTTGCGTTTCTTGACTGTTACAAATGATGCTGCAAATTGCCATGACAATGACTTGACTTTTGGGGCAAATATGTATGATATGTATGTATCTCTTTTGTGTTTTGGACCCTTGGCTTTTTTCTTTCACTCTCTTGTGTTCTCTTAAGGTCAATTTTTAGTGTGTGTGTGTGTGTGTGTGTGTGTGTGTGTGTGTGTGCTTCTTTTGTTGTTGTTGTTGGTGGTGGTGGTGGTGCTAAAGATAGAACCCAGGGCCTCACACATCCCAAGCAAGTGCCCTACAAATGAGCTACAGTTCCAGCCCCAAATCCTTAGTCTTAATGAAGTACAACTCATCCAAAGTTCCTATCTGCTCAGTGTTCTTATGTCATTTTAAGGAGAAATTCCCTACCTTAAAAATCATAAAAATGTTCTCCAAGGATGTCTTATACATGCTTAATTAATTTTCTTTTGCATATAATGGTGCAACCTTTCTGGGATTGATATTGTGGAGCACACTTGGAATTCCAGTACTCGGGAGGCTGAGACAGGAGGATCCAGGTTCACGGCCAGCCTCAGCTACTTAGTGAGGCCCTCCACAACTTACTGAGACCCTGTTTCAAAAATAAAGAATAAAAAGTAGGGCTTGGGGTGCAGCTCAGAGGTAGAATGCCCCTGAGTTCAATCTCCAGTACTGAAAAAAAAATGGATAATGTGATATGTCTGTTTACTTCTATTTTCTAGACTTCCCTTACAGAACCACAGTGCAGTTGACAGATTCCATAAATTAACCTTGTTATAATACTATTATGTACTCTATATGCATTATTCAGATTTTTACTAATTTTCCCAAGTATGTAGTTTGCAGTAAAAGAAAATGTAAGGTAATGTGCTGCCTTTCTTTGCTATCTAATTTTTCTCTACTAGGGAACATTGGAATTTTTCTTTGTATTTCATGACTGATATTTTTAAAGAATACAAGACAATAATTGTATAGACAGTCCTCAGTTTGAACTATGGCATAAGCAAAAGAATTAAGTACTATGGGAGCTTGTAAACTGATTATTGAGTCTACTCTAAATGCAAATTGGCTCTGACTCTTTTCCAAAGTAGAAATTAAAAAGCAAATATGAGAAAAATTAATCAAACAACATCAGTCTTCCTTATCTTTCTGCACAACCTGAGTTGTTGATACCAGATTAGACACAGCTAGTGCTATCAGCACTGCCCACAGCCTGTGGCCATCTCCACTCTCCTTTCAGGTCGACATGTTAGCTTCCACATGTGACAGAGAAAATTCAGTACTTGTCTTTCTGGGCATGGAGGATTTCACTCAGTACATTGTCCTCCAGTCTCATCTATTTTGGAGCAAATCACAGTATTTCATTCTCTTTATGGCTGAAATAAACTCAATTGTGCATATATCAGATTTTCTTAATTCATTCTTCTGTTGAATATTGTCTAATATTGATTCCTCATTTTAGCTGTTTGAAATAGTGCAGCAGTAAACATGTAGTGTAGTAGCATTGCAGGATATCACAGTCAGTGCAAGTGTCCTAGTTACCATTGCTACAAAATAAATTATAACCCAAACCATAAGATCAGATTACAACAACATCAACATACTTTAAATCGTGCTCATGATTTCCTGGTTCAGGCATTTGGGAAGGACTCACTGTGGTAATTGTCTCTTGGGGTCTCTTGTGAGGTTGCACTTAGATTTCATCTGTTCTGAGGTCATTTGAAGGCCTGACCAAGATGGGAATCCAGGATAGCTCATTCACAGGGCTGGAAAGTGGAAGGTCAGCTAGGCTGCTGAGCAACCCACCTGCAAGTGTGCTCTCCCACGAGATGGTCCCAACAGAGTGGACTCCTCATAACACAGACGTCCTAAGCCACCAAGGGGAGGAGGCAGGACTTTCTGAGCTCAGCTCCCAAGTCAAGTACTATTGGCTTCACCATACTATCGCTTACAAGCAACTCAAGAAGGTCAGCCCAGAATCAGGGGAAGGAGGCATAGGACCCACATGTTAATGGGGGCAGTATCACAGATTTTGTGGATGTGTTTTAAAAAATCACAAGTGTATTAAAGTTCCCAATTTGATTGTATATTTTCTAATTTCTACTTCTAGTACCAACAACAATGACTTTGTAAACCTAAGACGTACATAGTGTAGAGAATGATGGATTTTCTTGCCACGTCTCTATGTCTCATTTAATATTTTCTATTTTGTCTTTCTGTGCTTTCCTCTGTGTGTCTTTTTCATTTCACTATTTCTGTCTTGTGCTGATCACCTGTCTCATTATATGCAACATTTGAGTCTTTACTGTTAGCTATTGACTTTTTCATTTTTCTGCCAAGGTACACATCAAATCATTGAATGTTTTGCATGTTTTAATTGTGGTTACTAAAATTCCCTGTAAGATAACTAAAATAATTGAGTGTTATATGAAAATTTTTCTTATGTGTTTTTCTATTGGTTTTGTGTCAGATCACTTTTTAAGTATCAAATTCTTTTAATATGATTGTTTTTATTGACAAATATCATGTTTGAAAAAATCCTAGAAATCCCTCAGAGAGGATCTTGTTTTTCTTCGTGACAACTTATTTGAGGTTAGATCACCTTATTCAAAAAGAATTGAAGTGATACTGTACACCCATCTACATGAGGAATACTCTGCTTTTACTTCACTCCTCCTTCTGAGATACAAGTTTTCTGGTTCTGTGGCAGGGAGGGCTCCTACTCTTGGTCTATTCTAAATTGTACTTGTATGCCTCTAACCCTGTGAATCTGACCAAACTTCCACTGAGCTGTTCAGTGTCTCAGGTATTAGCTCAAAAGGGCAGATGCCTCAAGCATAAAATGGCTGATTCTAGTCTTTTTCCTCTCTCTTAACTTGGTTATAAATTATTTCTTGCCTTGAGAGTTCTGCAGTGTTTTCACATAGTACGAACATGTTCCCACCTTCCTAAACTCTTTCCTAGTGTTGGCTTAAACAGAGAAGTCTGGCAGGTCAGACGCAGAAACCTCCACACAGAAGATGAGCCCTGAGTATATGAGATCACTGCTCCTGTGTCACCGCTTCCATCTCAGACGCCATCACTAGATCATTACCTAGTTTAATTCAGTTTCCTGTCCTCTCACCCTTTCTGCAGGAAACCAGACCCAGCCGCTGCCCCAGTGCAACAACTCCTGGTCTGAGCCAGCAGGCTCTGCAGCCTCCGAGGGGCGCGCTGCCCACTGCTCAGGTGAGGAGGTTCCCAGACCCAGGCCCTTCCCATCCCCTGTGGGAATGCCCATTGACATGCCCCCATCTCTCCTCAGAGAGCACACAGCTCCGCCTGGTGGCCGGGGCAGATCGCTGTGCAGGGAGAGTGGAGAACTGGAGGATGGTTTGAGTGTGGGGTGGGGGTAGGGCAGTCTTTGACAGGGCAGAGGGCAGCAGGCTCCTTCCACAGAGCCTGTCCTTCCAGCAGACAGGAAGATGAGGTGCTGCCATCTCCTCCTGCAGTGGCTGAGCCTCTGGGTCTTTATCTCAGCACCATCTCCTGACACAGTCATTTTCTACAGTTTCCAAGTAACAGCAGGGCTCACTCTTCAGTTTTCCCTGGGTACAAACTGGAAACCCACTGTATTAATTTTCTATTGGTGCTGGAACAAAGTACCATAGAGTTAGTAGCTTAACGCAACACCTATTTATTAGTTTACAGTTGTGTAGGTTAGAAGTCTGCACTGGGTCTAGCTGGGCTAAAAACAAGGTGTCTGTCGGGAGCCATTTCTTTGTATTCAGGCTCATAGATGCAAATACAGCCTTGAAGTATAAGCTTTGCCAAACAGGAGGATTAAGACCTGTTGTTAAGAGTGCTATACATTTCTATAGCCAAAGGCTATCTGAGGAGAGACTTGATTGTTCTTCAATCCAGGAGGTGCAGGTGACCTCACCTACCCAGGGGACATGACTCCCAGGTGCAGGCGGAGGAGGGAGGTGGTCTGGAGAGATCAGGTTTACAGGAAGGGGTGTTGACATTGTATGGTGGAGGGGACTTTGGATCTATTTCTGATGCTCTAAAAGGATATATAAAGACTGGGCTGAATAAAGTCGAGGCTGCTGCAGTATTAACTGGGAGCCTTCAACCTCAAGCTTGTGTCCATGTGTGATCAATCCCGACACCCTCCGCAGATACTCGGGCCAGGCTGCGCGGGCGCGGCAGGTGTCAGCCGGGATGTATTCCTTCGAGGCTCTGGGAAGACTCATTTCCTTGATTTTTCCAGTTTCTAGAAGCTGCCTGCTTTCCTTGGCTTATAGCCTCTGCTTTCTTCAATCCTACAACTTTCCAACTTTCTAACACTTCTTTCATTGACATATCACAAGCTATCCAGGGCTGGGAAGGGTTATCTACTTTTAAGAACACAGGTCTAACGATGTGATTAGATTGGATTCCTGGTTAATGGAGGATAATCTTATGAAAAAGTCTTTATCTTAACCCTGTCTGCAAAGCCCCTTTGCAGTGTGAGGCACCATAGTCACAGGCCCCAAGGCTCAGGAAGTGGACATATTTAGGCTCCACTATTCTGCCACCTGCTGTCCACTCCCTCCATACAAAGCCTCTAGGTCAGTGTTCCTGCTGGTTCCCTTTCTACAATGTTATTGTACTAGAAAAAAGAAAGATGTGAATTAGCAAAACAGGCAAAAGAAACTAAAGTTAAAGTCATTCCACCTAGTGAGCACTTCCTCAGCAGAGCTGGCAGTGAGAATTCACTACTTAGGGATGAAGACGAAAGGTCTCTGAGAGTTGAAAGCTCACTGTGTCCTGTCTTCTCCACTTGGTTTCAGAGTCCCTGGGCCTCAGGATGGTGAGCGAGGACCAGAAGTGTACTGGCTGGCTGGAGGTTTTCTACAACCAGACCTGGGGCAGTGTCTGCCGCAGCCCCATGGAAGAAATGACCTTGTCCGTGATCTGCAGACAGCTTGGCTGTGGGGACAGTGGAATTCTTGAGTCTTCTGTTGTTCCTAGGGAAGGTTCTAGACCCCAGTGGGTGGATGGAATCCGCTGTCAGATCACCCTTACCTCTCTCTGGCAGTGTCCTTCTGATCCTTGGAATCACAGATCTTGCTCTCCAAAGGAGGAAGCATAAATCACACGTGCAGGTGACCCACTGTCTTTTTATATGTCTGCTGTGTCTTTGTGTATTGCTCTTAGGGAAATTTTGTATTTTTGAGTTGATGGGATGAGTTAAAATAAGTCTCCAAAAGAATATTGGGTTGAAATTATTTAAGGCACATGTTTCATTCTTGTTTCAAAGGCAAATATGAGAAAATTTGTGCTGTGGGAATGTACGGAGGGAGAGGGAGTAGGTTGGGAACTGGGGGAAGACTCAATGAATTCTTGTGCATGTATGCCTCTGTCACCCTGAACTTCTTCAAGATGTATGATTACAATGCACCAATAAAAAAGATAAAAAGAAAAAAAAGAAAATCTGTGCTGATAGCAATTTATGTAAGAAATATCAGGGTGATGGAGTTGAGCATGTGGAAGCATGAACTTATACTCTGATAAACTTTCTTTTTTATTAATGTTTTATTGGTGCATTACGATTATACATAGAGTGGGATTCATTGTGATGTATTCATAATGCACATAACATAATTTGAACAATTTCATATCCTAGTATGTCCTCTTTTCTTCCCTCAACCTTCCTCCTTTATCCCCTTCTTTTATTGAGAAATTGGTATGAAGATTCCTGGTAAGACAGGGAATGGAACCATCATTTGACCAAGTTATTGGTATTTTTAGAAAGAACTGAAATCAGCACACTATAGTGGAATACGCATTCCAACACTTATAAAAAGTGCAATTCACAATAGACAGTTTATGGAACCAGTCTAGGTGTCTGTCAACAGAGGAATGGATAATGAAAATGTGAATGGAGTTTTACTCATCCAAAAAGAAGAATAAAATTATGTCATGTGCTGGAAAATGGATGAAGCTGAAGAATATCATGCTAAGTGATATAAGCCAGATTCAGAAAGACAAGAACCACAGCTGGGCATAGTGGTGCACAATTGGAATCCCAGTACTTGGGAGCCTGAAACAGGATAGAGGTTTACAGCCAGCCTCAGAAACTTAGCGAGGCCCTTTGCAACTTAGTGAGACCCTGTTTCAAAAATAAGAAATAAATTAGGGTTGTGAGTGTAGCTCAGAGTTAGAATGCCCCTGGGTTCAATCCCCAGTACCAGTATCAACACACACACACACACACACACACACACACACACACACACACACCACACAGAGAGAGAGAGAGAGAGAGAGAGAGAGAGAGAGAGAGAAAATCAAGGACTGCATGTTTTCTCCCATATGTGAAAATGAATGAGAAAAAAAGGAATAAAAAAGGATAGGATGATAAACTTTCTAAATATTTGGGTATTGGAGCCTTAGGTTTGTTACTTAATGTGTATTTTCTTAGGAGGGTGTGGGATTGGACCACAGTTACATGAATCTCTTGCTAGGTGGTATTATTCTGTTGTTTCTTCGCATGTAATGCAATCAAACCTCTAAACAAAATGTTGATAGGTACTATGGTGATCATTTGATTCCCATGAGGAAAGTGAGGTTAGGAGTCAGCACATCACATGCCCAACCACTTCAAGGCAGTGAGGGCAGCTTGGAGGATCCGCTGCTATCGGTCTATCTCTTGAGTTCTTAATCTTTTATTCTGAAATGCGTCTCAGCAGTCAGACCATTCCTCAGGTCAGTCTGTGAGCAAATAGTGAGTGCCTTGTAGGTAGAGACTTAATTCTAGGTAAGAGGACAGATAAGGAAATATAGTCCCTGACCTCATGGAGTTTATCCCCAGTGCTGACAATACTCATTAGGCAGAAATTTGGATATCAGAGGAAGTGGATGCTTTTCTGGAAGTGTGTGCCTGGGCAACAGAGGACATCTTAGGAGAGACCTGAAAGATGAGTCGGGTTCACTGTAGGAAGAAAAAGGAGAGAGCATTTGGAGAGTGTAAATGCTGAGGGGGGAGGAACATGGTGTCCTTGAGGTGCTGAGAAAATCCATCATGGCCAGAGCAGAAGGAGGATGAGGGAGAGCCATGCCTGAGTACCTGGTGGTGACCAGAGCCAGGGGCCTCTGCAAGGCAGG
Organism: Glis glis; assembly: GCA_004027185.1. NCBI lineage: Eukaryota > Metazoa > Chordata > Mammalia > Rodentia > Gliridae > Glis > Glis glis. Next base: position 15,415 of record PVJS01031674.1, on the reverse strand, counting down.
AACCCCAATATCCATCCTGATGAAGAGGCGTTTGTTTGATTTCTTATCTGTTATATCATGGAGACCTGCTGAGAGATTGGGAGCCTGGTGTACATATTTTTTCCTTCAATTTATGTCTTATCACGATCCCAATGTTGTTGGTTGATGTTTCATCCTCTCAGCTTTTCTCCTTTCATTCCTGCAAACTAAGATTCTCCCTCATCCTGCACCCAGAATACACTCCATGCCTCCTGCTCCAATCTGGAGCCATCACTTTCCAGTTTCTTAACACCTGCAATGTTCCCTGCACTTCCATGTTTTGATAAAACCTGGCTTTCCTCAGAAAACATGATTTCTTTATCACTTGGAGGCTTTGTGGATCTCTTCCAACATACTTTTTTCTGGGACAAAAGTTTGAATCAGTCTACACTGGCTGTCTGTCCCTTGTCACTTCCACCATTTCTCTTATTTCTTCTCCACATCCACCCCTCGAGGTGATCCCACCCACTACCCCACGGCTTCTGTTGGTGTCACCAACTGCCCTGGTCGCTCTCCCCCATCCATTGAAGGCTGCAGTACCAGGCTCACCCATGCCTCTCTGTCATGTTCCTGGTACTGTCCACATCCTTAAACACAACTGAGAGGACATCCAGGCCTCTCAGCTCACTGAGTTTATCACTTCTAAATCCCTTCTTCCCATCCCATTTCCATGTTTGCCTGCACCGTTGACAATGAGTTATGTCCACCTTGACACCTTGATTTCATTTTTCTTTCTCTAGCACTTTTGCTCTACATGGCACATACTCTTAATGCTCCTTTTCCAATGTATCTTATCCTCTTGCCAGAAATCAATATTTTCCCTTATTAGTTTTTTAGTTTCCATTCTTCTCATTATTACCCAGATTAGATAACATCATCTCCCATTATAATCATTCTCTTTTAAGTAAACTGTGTCAGTCAAACATAAGCATGGTTAAAGTCAACTACCTATTTCTAGCATGCACTAGACTAGGTGAAGGACTGGTGAATTATCTACAGTTATTGCACAATTACCTTATTATAAGAAGTGATTAACTTGTTTAGTCCTTTTGAACTTATGGATGAGATCTCTGATGGCCACTCCACACTGCCCCCTTATGCTACTACCTTCTTTCGTGCACACTAGTCCTGTTTCTAACACATTATATTACAAATTTATGATCTCCCCACACTGCCACCTGAACTCCATCATCCCCTCTTAAATGTTGATTATGCCTCAAATTTCACTGGGAAATTTGGAATGATCAGCTGTCTTTCTCCTAATCTTTTTCCTCATTGAGTTCACTCTACCGTTTCTGTTGCTCTTCTTACACTCTCTCACTGGGTTGCAACTTTTCTCTTCAACCTCTAGATTTTAGCCACACTCAGGGATGAACCATAGACTCTGCTCATCCTTAGCTATACCCCTTCTGTTCAGGACCTTATTGTGGCCATGGCTTTAGATGACATCATTACACTGACAGGTCCCAATACAAACATCCATAGCTTATCTCTGCCCTTACCTCCAAACTCATATATTGCATTGCTAATTGATATCATCACTTGAATATCTAATGAGCATCTCAAATTTAGTTTTAAATTGGAATATTTGATTCCAACCCCTCAATCCCTGTTTCTCACTCTTGCTCCCCACTCTACATTCGCCATCACTGTTAATGTCAGTGTTATTATCCCGTTTCTTAGGACCCCATTACTTAAGCTCAGTCCATCTTCACTTCTGCATTTCTCTCTCGCTCAATTCCAATATGGTAGCAAGTTCTGTTGCCTCGTCCAGCAAATATATCCTTCATCCTTCCATTCCTCCTGTCCCACCATTCCATTGTGTGTCTTAGTTACAAAACTAACTGGAAACCATGTCATAGGGAGTTTACATTTATCTTAATTAGCAGAAGTGCCAGGGAGGATGTAGCCAGCTTGTCTCCAACTTTGAGGTACTTCACCAGGGAAGAAGGAACAGACTTTGAGTGGCTCCAGGGGATGGGGCTGTGATTGATGGATGGAGTGTACAATGGCGGGTTGGGTTCACTCTACGTGTAGGTTACATAAAAGAACCTCACTCATGTGATGTCCCCCAGGGAAAGTGCACTGCTATTTGTCCATCAAAGGGACCCTGGGGGCATCAGGTTGCCCAGCCCACCTTCTCTTACATCACCCATCTTTTTCTATCTCTCCTATTAATCAACCACACTTGTACTAATTCTGGTGTGATATGAGTCATATACACCTGCTTTGTCTATGTTCTGCATTTGTGTGTAATTGTTTTGGTCTGGTTTTAATTTTTATATATTTTTTGTTCTTGTCATATCTGTGCTTTCTCATGTATTATTTCTTCTCAGTGTATTTTAAGGCTTATGCAGACATTTCTATATTACCAGAAATTTTTTTCCCACTTATCCATTTTTCTCTGAATTCTATTCTTTCTATTCCTTTAATACAATAGATATTTTTCTGTTATTTTGACTGATTTATAATAATCCCTGAACTACAAGTAGAATACTGAATGCAAATTACTTTTGTGATTACATAGTAAAAATATTTTAAATGCCTAATGTTTATTAATATTATGATATTAATATATGCTAATTATTGTCTATATTTCATAATACTTTAATGCAAATATAACACCTATAAACCATAATTTTATATTAGTAATACAAATTGTTGATCTTAATTTATATTTCCATTATTATCTTACTGATTATTACAAGCACAGAGGACTCCTTTTAATCAGATTTTATTCATCCATTCATTCAGTAACTTTTTTGTGTCTGTGTGGCACTAGGGTTTGAACCAGGGACATTCTACCTCTAAGCTACACCCCCAGCCCTATTTTACTTTTTATTTGGAAACAGGGTCTTGCTAAGTTGCTGAGGCTGGCCTCAAACATATGACTCTCCTGTCTCAGCCTCCCAAGTCCTGGGGTTACAGGCATGCACCACCATGCCTGTAACCCCATTCAGTAAATGTTACCAAGCCCTCATTCTGGGAATTCATAGAAGGTTCTCTATGCACACTTTTGGATGAATGCCTGTATCCTACCTGACAGCAGTAACAGGGAATGAATCAGGAGAGGTCTTTCTCCAGGGGAGTTTTCACTCAGGGATGTGTGTGTATTTTTGTGTGTGTATGTGCGTGCATGTGTGTGTGTGTGTGTGTGTGTGTGTGAGCATGTGCAGGTGTGCACACACATGTTTGTGGTTATGATTTTTGTGGGAATGGGAAAAATTAAAACAAGTCAATTGATAAAATATCAGCTGCTGAAAGGGATATGATCCAGGGACTGTCTCAGTGGCACTGCCTGCAAGAGGACTTCTGAAGCATCTTCCCTCCACCTGTCCCATGGCCTGAGCCCAGGACCTCAGACAGCATTGTCAGGGGCAGGATCAACTCAGACACCCCTGACCCAGTGATTCCCCGCTCTCTGTTCCCACAGCAATGAGACCCAAGAGCTGTCCAGCCGCTGCCCCCTGTACAGGTATCTCTGCCCTCCCACCTCCCCCAGGGCTCCCAGGGCTCCTTCCTCCCACCAGGGCAGTGAGAGGAGTCTCTTCTGCCTTTTCAGACAAGGACAAGCTGCGACTGAGGTGAGGAGACAGCGAGCACTCAGGGCACGTGGAGGTGTGGCACGCAGGCGCCTGGGGCACAGTGTACGATGAGTCCTGGAGCCTGGCGGAGGCCCAGGTGGTGTGCAGGCAGCTGGGCTGCGGCGCTGCCCAGAACGCCCCTGGCTGGGCTGCCTTTTGCCATGGAAATGGCAGCATCTGGCTGGACGAGGTGCAGTGTCAGGGCCTGGAGCCCTCGCTGTGGGCCTGTGCTGCTGAGCCCTGGGGACAGAGCGACTGCAAGCATGAGGAGGACGCTGGTGTGAGGTGCTCAGATGAGAGGGTGCAGGAGAGCAGCAAGGGGGGGGAGGGGTTTTCAGTATCCAAAGCCTCCCAGGCTGTGGCTGTCCTGTGCTCTGGCTCTGCAGAGGCTGTGCCCTGACCTCCTGCCATCTGGGAAAGGCCATGTACCATTGAGGGTGGGGGGACCCAGTGACTTCCCCAGGCCACCCCAGTGCAATGACCGATCTTCCTTCTCTTCTCTCCAGATTTGAAGACCACAGCTCCCTCCCCCCCTAGAAGTAAGTGATTCTTTTCCTCTGAGCATGTGATGGAGTTGCCATTCAGACTTTCAGGGTCCTCACTATGGAACCTATGCATCTCTGTTCACATAATAGCAGGTCTGATGAGAAGTTGAATCAAGCACTCATGAGGTTTATTAAGCTGTAGCAGTCATGGTACTCCAAAGCCTCACCAGCACTGACTAATAGAAACTCCTAAAACCAGACTCAGAAGAGAGCTGACACAGCCAGGCTGGGGTCTGGGTTGGATTCATCTTGGGGTTCAGCAGATCCACTGTATCTCAACTAGTGACCTCATGGTTCTAAGGACTCAGGAGATTTATCTGGGTTATTGACCCTCTCTGAAGCTTCCTGGCCCTTCACCTCCTCAGGCATCATCAGTTCCATTTCAGCCCCTATCCCTGGCATCTTCCCCATACCTGGGATCCTGTGCATCATCCTGGGGGTCCTTCTCTGCCTGGTCCTCATCATCCTGGGGATCCAGCTGCACAGATGGAGAGCAGAGCACAAAGGTGGGGCTTTGGGATGTTGATGACCTGGAAAGTATGTGGGGTTCCTAATTCAGTGAACCTCCTCACTGTTGTGACCCAGTAAACCTGACCACACAACTTAGAGGAAAGAAGACTTATGTGTTCACTCTTCTGGAGATTTCAGGGGTTCAGTCCACATCAGGCTAGGTTATATCAGCAGAGTTCAGGCAGAGAGAGAGAGAGACAGCAGTTACTCTTCTCTTGCATCATGGAGGCCAGAAGGAAGAGAGAGCAAGCGAGGAAAATCAAGGACACAAATACAGTCCCCAAGACCACACTGTCAGTGACTCACCACCTACAACCACACCCACCTACCTAGGTTACTACCCAATAAATCAATTACAGTGGATTTATCCACTGATGAGGTTACAACCTCATGATTTAATTATATCAACTCTGAAAGTCAATACAAGAGCTCTTTCAGGGTTCATTCTATACCTAAACCATATCAATAGTTGTTTAAAAAGTACACATATTTCAGGCTCTATTCTTATTATCTGGAAAACTTTTTTTCTGTACTATAGACTTGATGATTTAAAAGTCTTGAATCCTTGGCCTTGGGGTAAAGGTGAAGCTCTTAAATATGATGACTTCCTGAGTGGAGCGTGTCAGTGGAGACTGGGTGTAGGATCAAGGTGGGATCAGGAAGCCTGGTTCTGTCCCAGTGGAGCACAAGCTAAAGAAAGGGACCTGGCAGCCCAGAGGGCTTTCTCCAAGGCCGAGCAAGGGGAACACAGGAGGCTCTGTTGGTGAGGGACACACTTCCAGGATCAATCTCTGAACTCATGCTGCCTTCCCAGCCTTATCCACTGTTGAAGGTGTCATTGATGAGACTGGTAACCAGGTAACCCCAGAGAGGAGGACCTGCTGGACAGCACAGGTTTGTACCTTTTTTATCTTCATGACTTGGCCATGGGGTGGGAATCTTCATCAAGCACAGACCTAGCACTACCCAACCTCACGTGGTCAGTCTCTTGCTAAGGCAGGAGCTCTAAGCACTTGCTCTACAAATCTGAAGCCCTAAGATTTCTTCTGACCCATGACATTGTGTCTCCTACTGTTTGTTCGTCTGTGATCTTTTTTTCTGACCAGGAAACCTGTCTGATGATCCAGTGACTAAACTGCCATATTACACAGGGGACAATGAGGAGACTGGAGACCCTGACTCTGCCCCAGGTAGTAGAGACAAGTCTCCCCTTGGATGGGGGTGGTTAGGAAGAGGAATCTCATCTAAGGAAAATGTCCTCCTATGATAGGACTGGGAAGATTTGTTCTACCTGGTTCACAACTGTATTTTCCTCTCTGTCCACTCTGTGACCTCAGCAAAGGTCAGGCTGAATTCAATGTCCACAGCTACTTCTACTGGGGCACGTAGAGACATCAAATTAATGACTATAAATTAAAAGGCGTTGTTTAAAAAAATCACATCTGATCCCAGTCATCTGAAAAATTTAATGTGGAAAAAGAACAATGGGGAGAATGGATTTGAGCCTGTGATAGAGTCATATAAGAATCATTTGGTGGTTTATGTGAATATTGAGACAGGAAATTGACTGACAATCACTGGGTTCCATGGATTGCATGGAGCCTACACTTACCATCTATCAGGAGCTCTTCTCTACAAAGGATCTAAGAGAGGTCCCCTAGTGATAAAGGTGGACTGCTCCTGGGATGGGGCATGTCCAGGAGGGCTCTGCGGAGATGGACCCTAAGGTCAATTGAGCACTATGGGAATGGAAGCCCAGACCTCCTGGGAATAGAATTGGTGGTATCACCCATCTGTGGGTGACAGAACCCAAGCTTCCCCCTTCTAGACAGCATCATGACTCCCACCATCTCCAAGGGCACATGCACAGACTGGATTCTCCTGGTCCAGATTCAAGCTCCCTTGGTCACTAATACATACATACCATGTGTTTCAACTCTGGAACATATGCCTGAAAATAGTGCCTGACACTCATAGCATAATAACTATGATTTTTTGACAGAGGTCATTTTAGTAAAATTTTATTGACCTTAATATGTTGGAGTATTCTGAGTGTTTACGTATTATCTAAGAATATAAAAGTCAAATATATGACTTTAGTACAGCCTTGGAATGTGGTGTCTGTATTTACCATCTATTAGAATGTTTACATTAGAGGAGGCTAAAGACATAACCTAGTCCATCCAATAATTTTATCTTCCATATCATTCTTTGTCTGTTTTCAGAACCTTCAGGACAGACAGTCAATGCCACAGGGAATGGTTACGATGATGTTGAATAGTTACCTGTTCCTGAGGGTCTTTCCTCCCCTGAGATGAGTGAGTAGTAGTTTTTCACAGAAGAGAGAGGTGGTGCCAGGCATTCTCAGACAGGTCGGGGGACAGCTCTGTCTTCAGTAGTCTTTTTTTCTTGCATGGCAACGATGAGTTTGGACTAACAATAGCCAGTTTCTTTCCTGAAAATATCTGGGCAGCCCTCTCTGCCTGGATGATATCAGCTCTTCCCTGTCCCTGGCTTGTTGTAGCTATTTCATCTTTCTGAAATGAGGAATATATTGTGATTTCTGTGTTTTTGTCCACTGCACATGGATGGAGACATTCACTTGCAGAGACTTTGTTGTCATTTTTTACTCCCCAATACATGTGTTCTGGCAAGAAATATGGGGGTCTTCCAAATTGTGAAAAGTACTTTGAAAATTTGTTTTAGTAGTAAGGTAAATTAAATCAATAAGATATGAAATTTGTTTGGGGGGCATAGAACCAAATGTTCTTTTTTTTTTTTTGCGGTGCCGGGGATTGAACCCAGGGGCATTCTACCTCTGCGCTACACCCCCGGCCCTATTTTTTATACTTTATTTTGAAACCGGGTCTCATGAAGTTGCGGAGTGCCTCACTAAGTAGAGAAAGAGAGAGAGAGAGAGAGGCATAGAGAGAGAGAGAGACAGAGAGAGAGAGAGAGAGATGAGGCTAGCCGTGAACCCGGATCCTCTGGTCTCCACCTCCAAAAGTACTGGGATTACAAGCGTGCGCCACCACGCCCGGCTTCCAAATGTTCTTTTTTGCTTTTCTTTTTTTCTTTCTTTTCTTTTTGTGCTGGGAATTGAACTAGGCATTCTACCTCTGAGGTACACCCCCAGCCCTATTTTATTGATTTTTTTATTTTGAAACAGGATCTCACTAAATTGCAGATGGCCTCACTGAGTTGCTGAGGCTGGCTGTGAAACTGTGATCCTCCTGTCACAACCTCCTAAGTACTAAGATTATAAGCATGCACCACCATGGCCAGCTCAAAAAAATTTATATACTTTTTTGGTGCACTGTAGTCTCATATCATAATATATTACAGAGTGATAGTGACATACATGCACACAACATTTGGTTGGCTTTCCTCCTGCTCCCTCCCCACTCTCTCATCTTCCCCATACAGGATACTGAGATTGGAACTGGTATTATCACAAATGTACAGAATGTTTCAAATGGCATTACCCACTATTAGTGTTGAATGCATAGTGGCCAGAATTAGAGAGTCATAAAGTTTCATCAATAGAAGAGCAAATTTTCTCTCCCTTTCTCAATTGACATGTGACATCAGTCCTAGGACTTAGCTTTCTGATGATGTATGGGCATATGCTTCCTGGGAGCAGGAGACTGTGGGATTTGGTGAGCCACCCTATTTTGGCTCTGGCAGAGGACCCAAATTGTTCTCATGAATCCTGTAAGCCCAAGTGTGATCTGTTACTGAGGTCCTGAGGAATCAAGGAGGTCATCTCCTGCCTCCCGTCCTTAAGGAATCAGACCAGCCTGGTGTGCAAGAGTATTCATCTCTTTCTTATTGCTGTAACTGACCCATCATTTTCCTGTTGTCAACATTAAGACAAGATTTTACACAGAGCAGCCAGGATGAGGGAGCTCTGTCGAGCCATGGGCTCTGGGTGCACACAGATATTTGTATCCACTCTGTACTTGTCCTTCCTTCTGTAAGAGGACTCTGTGCTGTTTTCTTGTCACCACTGAAACCAGGGTTCTCCTTACTGTTTCAGGCATCTCGCTAAAGTCTCCTAGTGAAGCTTCCAGCCCTCCCATGGAAGAGAGGCCAGCCTCATTGGTCCTGAGACAAGAAGAACCTGGCTATGATGACATTGAGCTCATCGCCATGTAATACTGCTTTTGAAACAACCAACCTGCAAATAACTCTCCATGATACTGTTCCCCAAATACATGAGAATTCTGTCTTCTTTCCTGCTAAGTTTTAGCATACACATGTGTTGAAAGGAAATTATGCATAATAAATACTCTGCCATTATCATTCCATGGTCTCTTTAAAGGAGATATTGTATCACTTCTGGTAAAATATAAGAACTTTGCAAAATGTAACCCTAGTGGTTCCCATCCTCTGATATTTTCTCTTTTCCCTGTCCACACTGCCTAGCAACCACCAGTCTACACTCTGCCTCTGTGAGCCCAACTCCTTTAGATTCCACAGGTAAGTGAGATCATTCTGACATATCCTCAGTGATATATATATATATATATATATATATATATATATATATATAAATCTCATAGTTTTTTTTTTTTGTGTGTGTGTGTTACAGGGTATTTAACCAGGGGCATTCTGCCTCTGAATTAAATGCGCAATCATATTTAATTTTTATTTTGGAAACAGGGTCTCACTAAGTCGCAGAGGGCCCCATTAAGTTGCTGAGGCTGGCTATGAATCTCCGATCTTCCTGTCTCACCCTCCCAAGTCCTGGGATAACAGTTGTGCACCACCACACCCGTCTTCATAGTTTCTTATATGTTTGCCATTTCCAGTCCTCATTTGTATTTCTTTTAGATCAAGTTTTCTATCTACTGTCATTTTCTTTCAGGCTGAACAATTTTTTACTGCAGTTTTCACAGTAAAAGTTTGTTAAGAAATCTCAGTTCTCATTCATCCTAGAATGCCTTTATTCTGCCTTCATTTTTAAGGATATTTTCACTGTATATAGAATTTTGTATTAATAAATTTCTTAAAACATTTAGGAAATAGTATTCCCTTGTCTTGTTTATTTTATGTTAAATATTTAATTAAGAAATGAAGAATGAATTTATTCAAAGTATAAAATGTGATGATTTGATATATGTAACCATTGTGTAATGATTATTGCTAGCAAATTGCCTTGTGCATACATCACCATACAAAATGTACATTAGATTCCCCAGAAGATGTTTATTTTATAACTGAAAGTTTGTAGCCTTTGAACAATGTTTTCTCTTTTCCCTGTTCACATTGCCTAGCAACCACCAGTCTACCCTCTGTCTCTATAAGTTCAATGTCTTTAGATTCCACATATACTGAAATCATTCAGTATTCATCTTTCCATCTGGCTTATTTCACTAAGCATGATTCCAGGTTCATCTAAGTTATCATGGCAGACATGACAGAATTTCTCTTTATTGTGTATGTGGTTGAATAAAATCTCATTGTATATGTGTACCTCGATTTCTTTATCCATTTATTCACCCATTCATCATTAGATTTATTCAGCTAATATTTCACAAGGGAACCAAGAATATATAATGAGGAAAGAAAAATTTCTTCAATAGATGTTGGGAAGTTTTTTTTGTTTTGTACTTTTGGGGGGGTGTCTTAAGATGGTGGGTGGGACAGACACTAAGCCTGGAGCTCTGTAAGAAAATCTACCAAATTTTCCCTTAGTCTTTCTGAGGTAAGCAAGCAAGGCAGGAACAATTAACAACTTCTTATCATCTACAATTGAGCTAACAGCCTCTGACCTATAGAAACAGCTCCTTCAGATATAGGGAGCAACCAGCAGGAAAGGGGTGGGCCATTGGGCCGGGCTCTGTGGCCAGGGGCTGTTACAGAATTTTCACCATCCATTATCTGGGCCACTGACATCTGCAGTCACAGCCTAAGCTTGTGTGTTGTCCAAGCAGGGTCAGAGCCAGCAGGGCAGACAAAGGCCAGGCACATGACCCAGCCCTCCCCCACCAACACACAGGGTAGAAGAGGCTTGTACCCCAGAGCATGTGGGCCGCCCCCACATCCTACCAAAGAGGCTTCACAAGAAGCTGCTTGAGCCCAGTGCCAGCGCTCCCCAGGTCCCACCCCTCACTTGTTGGCCCTGACTCATAAAGCTGTAGGTGAACAGATGGCCACTTCCCTAGGGAACCAGTCTGGAGCAGAGTCCCACCCCCTCTCACTTGCAGTGTCTAGGCGCCACATCCCTGGGATCCCCCTGTGCAGCTCTCCCAGTTGGTTCCATAGAAGCTGGCAATACTGGATGTCAGCACCCCGGGGATCCTTCCCTTTCAGATCAGGCGCCCACTGAAAAGGTTTGAGCTAGCCTGGTCAGGGAGCAGTGCAAAGCTCCCTGACCTCCTCCCACTGATCAGGCCCCAGCAGAAGCAGGGCAGAAGGGAGCATTGAAGAGCTCCCCTAACTCCGGTGGTGACCAAGGAACCTGTGTGTCCCTGCCACCAGTGTTCTTATGGCCAAGTAGGAACCACCCTCCTCCGCTGACCCAGCACCAGTGTTTATCTGTCTTGAGCAGTGCTGAGCACAGTGCCGCTCACTCTAGCTGCTGCACAGCTCTGGAGAACAGCCCATAGAGACCAGATCTCACCTTGCCGTGGGGCGAGCATCGATACTGACACAGCGTAGTCACAGCCACCAGGTCCATGTCAACGGACTGGATTAGGGCAGGGAGCACCCCCTTAGGGAGCACGGGGAGAAGCATCAACAGGACCCCAGACCCAGGGGCACCATGAACCAGGAACTGCGAGCAGTCTCTTCTTGCAACAAGGTACACCATCTGCTATAGACCCAGTGGCAGCAGCATGAGCCCAAACTGTAAGGGTTTTGGGTGTTTGGTCGCCCACTCAGTCGTGGGTTCTTCTCTTAGACTAGTTTAGAAAAAAAAAAGCCTGAAGACTTCCTTTGATTGCAAAGGAAGTTTAAGGGGATTCTTAATACAAGCAGACAGAGAGAAAGAGAAAGGGGAGAAGAGGCCATGTTGGAGAGCTCAGAACCGAAACTCTGCTCTTTCTTAAACTTTCTGATCTTAAGTAGGGTCTCTTATCTGGGTTGATATGCTGACGACTCATTTTCCCACCCAATGCAGGTGCCCAGTGTTTGTCTTTTTTAGCCCGGTGGTCATGCCAATAGCCTTGGCCCACTTTTTTCTCTGTTTTGTCCCCTCTAAGTTTGAAGGTCTGTAACTTTCTCACTTTCTCTCGGGGTCTGCCTCCATCTTGTCTTGTTGCCATGCCCACCCAGCAGTTCTGGAGCAGCCCACTTGCTTGCAGACTGGGCTCTGTAAAAAGATGCCCGTTTTAACCCTTTAAATGCCAGTTCTGTTTTGGGACAAGGCATGGTGTGAAATTATCTCTAACCGGATCATTCCCCCTTTTGTATTAACTTGCATACACCTGTAGCAAAAGAACGGGGTCTTTGAAGTCTCTCCAACTACTTCTGTGCTGAAAGGGGATGTGGGGCCCCCAGGCCGAAGTGGTACTGGGTACTGGAGTCACACCTGGTCTAGCCTGAGACCACAGCAAATTGAAGCTCTGTGGCCACAGTTGGTCTAGCCTGTGTCCACAGAAGGCCTAAGCTCTGAGGTCACAGCACGTCTAAGCTATAAAGCCACGGCTGGTCTAGCCTGGGGCCACATAGTGCCGGGGCCAAAGGCGAAGCCAAAGTTTCTTCGGCTGTTTGACAAGTCACAGAAGGAGGTTTGTTGCAGAACGGACATCCTCTAATGGTAGCTAGCCTGATGGTGGCCTTATTGTTAATGTTAATAAATGTGGGAGATGTTGGGACCAAAAGGCAAAGCCAAAGTTTCTTCGGCTGGTTGACAGAGTCACAGCAGAAGGAGGCTCGTCGAAGAGCTGACATCCTCTAATGGCAGCCTAGCCTATTGGTGACCTTACTATTAATGTTAATAATTGTGGGATTGGTGACGGGAACTGTAGGACTTATGCCAAAAACTCAATTTACACAGAATGACTCGAATACAGGCGAAATGCAGGAAAACTGTTGTTCCCAGTATAGAAATAATTGATAGGAAAAAAGAGTTAAACCAGATAATGAGTACTACCTGCCAATCTGTAAATTATTAGCTAGTGCTCAGAACAAGGAGGAACATAAACAATGACCTGCTGTATCAATAATTATGGCTTCTGGGAGGCCTGCCTACTGGATAGGTAGAAGATCTGGTTTCCCCTTTGAGGAAAACAAGCAAGCAAGCCTGTGACTATCAGCCTGTGACTGACCCTCCTCTAAGTTACACAGGTGCTTACCTTCAAGGCGAATGGTGGCAAGAGGGTCCGAGCTAGAGACACAAACTTTATGATAAGGCTTGCTAGAAACTACATTTTGTGCTTCTTTCACTTCATCTAAAATTAATCAATTACAAGCACTGCTTACTTTGTATAAATGATGGTTAGGTAATGCCAAATACAGAGAAACAAAAGAGTAGTGGAAAAAGATCATGAAGAATACACAAAAAGATATAGAAAAACTTAAAGCTCAACTAAAGAAAGAATAAAGTATAGAATATAAGCATAAATGGCATTAAGATAGAATATAGTTTAAGTATAGGTGTAAGGTCTAGTTAACCACATTATTCATAGCTTTTAACTTTTAGCATAAGTATAGTTATAGATAAATGATATTAAAATAGAATATAGTTTAAGTATAGGTGTAAGGCCTAGTTAACCACATTATTCATAGCTTTTAATCTTTAGCATAAGTATAGTTATAGTCTACATAGGAAAGATATAAATAAAAATAGTTTAACAGTAGATATAGTTAGCCATAATGACATTTATTAGTTCGCATAATATATGTAGCCACATAATATAAAAAAATAGTTAAGACTTATATAAAAATATATAAAAGGCAGTAGTCAAAAGCTTTTAGGTAAGGTTATGTTTGTCACCTGATAATTGCAGCGTGATATTTCCGAGAACAATGCAAATGATTAAAAAAGCTAAGTTGACATTGTGGGAACAAATGCAAGTTTGCATGGGACCTGAGTAATTGGTGGGGAACATGTTGTGACCATCTGGACAATGGGTTGTTAATAACTGTTGGTAAATGACTGCACTGTAAAGAGTCCTATGATGTACTAAGTAAAAAGTATTTTTCATGATGTACTAAGCAGAAAATTGTTAGTGTTAAGACTTCCTGATGTAAAAAAAGGTATAAAAATAAAGTCTGATGCTCGCTGGGCAGAGACAGTGCCTGCAGCTTCACTGAACTGCTGGGCCTCCTGTCTCTCATTCCCCCGCCGACCCTCCACCTCCTTCAGGGATTCCCCTGGACCCGTCGAGGCTGGACCCCAGCAATGTAGACCTAGATAGAGGTCAGGCAGGTCTGTGCCCTCAGGTTCAGCACTGAGAGAGCTCCTGTGTGAGCCAGGCCTGCTCCTCAGATCCCTTTGCCCTATTCCTGCAAAGGATGCCAGGCCACTACCTCTGTCCTGTGCACCTTCTGTTTTCTCAGCTCCACATGCCACCCAGGCTGCTCCCTCTGCAGGACAGACACCCTTCCCACAAAAGAAGCTGCATCCGGGACAACTAGACACTGAGACCTTACGCATAGGTCTCTGGGGTCTTTCCTCTGCGTTCACCTTTGTTAACTCCCTACAGCTGGCCTGTCACTGCCACTGCCTGTTTGCCATGGTGTCTCCCCACAAATCCACATACAGGACCCTGTGGCGCTTCCCCTCAGCTCCAGTGCCCAGCACAGGCCAGGCTGACAGAAGGCACCACGGAAATATTTATTTATTTATTTATTTATTTATTTATTTTTTCTTTCTCTCTCTCTCTCTCTCTCTCTCTCTCTCTCTCTTTCATTCTGGTACTGGGGATTGAACCCAGGGGCATTCTATCTCTGAGCTACAACCCCAGTCCTTTTTTTCAAATTTTGAAACAGGATCTAACTGGGTTGATAAGCGTCTCACTTCTTGCTGAAGCTGTCCTTGAACCTGTGATCCTCCTGCCTTGGCCTCCCAAGTACTAGGATTACAGCGTGCACCACCACACTTGACTCCAAGGAATCATTTCTAAGCAAAGGAAGCTCCTAAGACACAAATGGCCACAGTCCTTGGTGTCATGACCTCATCCAATTGAGTTTGCCCCAAAACACACTCCAAAGAGCTGGCTAGCAAGAGGACCTCTTGGGTTTACTGCGCATCAGGTAAGTGTGCTCTTGACTGAACTACTTGGGTGCATTCAACAGCTGAGTCACCTCAGACCCCAGGCTGCATTGTCGTGGTAACTGTGGATGACATAGGTGCCCTGGAGGTCTCAAGCTGCTCTTTGTCGCCGTTGCTTCTGGGCCTGGCTGTGCTTGTCATAGTCCTCCATTGCTCTGGACTCTCCCCTCCTCTCTCATATTCCACCCCCACTTCCCTTCCAAGACACCTGCCCGCTGTCATGTCACCTTGGGGCCCCTCTGTAACTGACCTTGAAAGGTTCACAGCCGTGGTCAGGTCTGGCTGAAGCCCTGCACAGAAGCCAGAAGGAGACACCTCCCGTCCCTCTTCCATATCCCTTTCCCCTCCTGGCCGAGCCTCCACCTGCCTGGCTCGGCTCCACCCCTGGCTGCTGGCTGCTACTTACCAGTGGTGAGCGGCCCAGGCTGGGGCAGAGCTGAGGGCTGACCACGGAGCCTCACAGGTAGCAGGAATGGCCAGGGTGGGAGCTGTTGCTCTTGTACTTTTCTTTCATTGCTGGGGCTGGAACCCAG
>PVJS01031673.1:0-23246 GCA_004027185.1 Glis glis | reverse complement strand
ACCTGGTTTCAAAATAAAGTATAAAAAATAGGGCCGGGGGTGTAGCGCAGAGGTAGAACGCCACTGGGTTCAATCCCCGGTACCGCAAAAAAAAAAAAGATGTTCACATCATCTCAGTATAGACAAAGGTTCCCAAGATTCCAAATGTGCTGAAACTGGTACAGTGCCCCAGCATTCCTGCCTCTGCATGTTGCTTTGTCAGTGGAAGATTTTCTATTACTTACCCAATGTTTCACAGGTTTAACTCCTGTCTTATTTGTGGAAAGGAACATAGCACAATGATTAAGAGTTGTAGCCAGACCAGGGTCCTAACCAACCCTGTGACTCTGGATGAACTGCTCTGTCCTCGGTGTCTTATGTGGGAATAGCACTCCTTCTCCTGGAGTGTTCTGGAGATCAAATGGACTATGTAGGTGACAAGCCAAGCACAACACCTGGCCCACGTCTGGGTCCTCTATGCTGCTTGGGCATTAGGGCAATAGCTTGGGTAATGACGCACTGCATCTTTGATCTCCAAAAGGGAAGAAAATTCAGGAAAAGGCCCAAGTTGTTTAAGTCCTGGGCTGACTACACCATCAACACCTGGTGGGTCATCTGGTCTAGTCTGGCCTCGAGGTCAACTTGCTCTTTTTAAAGATGCAAAGTGACAAGTTTCATGAATCATAACACTTCAGAGTCCATGCAGCAGCAACCCCACCCCGAGGGCTCTTGCTGAGTTCCTGCACAGGCGGGGGAAGCTGCAAGATAGAGAGCATGAGGCTCCATTCTGAAACGTCTGCCAGTGGGACAGGGTTCAGCTGTGACCTGCGAAGCCAGGGCAAATTTCTCACAAATTCAAACCAGAAAGTGTTTAGATACACTCAGCTCTGGGTCAAATGCTATAGGGGTAAAAAGTAATATATAACATACTTCCCAAAGCAAAGACTATTCAGAAAGAGGAACATATTTTATGACATAATGCTGAGATCAAACATAAACAAAATGGTTATCTATATTAATGATGACTATGTAAAAATATGGGTATGGTAAAGGGCCAGAAAATTGATGGGAAAAAATTTAAAAGTTGGCCGGGCGTGGTGTCGCACAACTGTAATTCCAGTACTTGGGAAGATAAGACAGGAAGATCGCAGGTTCAAGGCCAGCCTCAGCAACTTAGTGAGACCCTGTTTCAAAATAAAAAAGGTTGGGGGAGAGGGGATGTAGCTTGGAGGTAGAATGCCCCTGGTCTCAATCCCTAGCTCCAAAAAAAAAAAAAAAAAAACTGTACCCGTGGTTTTAAATTTGTTTTAGTGATGATAATTAAAAATAGTAAATGAAGGGCCGGGTGTGGTGGCACACACTTGTAATCCCAGTACTTGGGAGGCTGAGACCGGAGGATCCGGGTTCGCGGCCAGCCTCAGCTACTTAGTGAGGCCCTCTGCAACTTAGTGAGACCCTATTTCAAAAATAAAGAATAAAAAGTAGGGCTGGGGTTGTAGTTCGGAGGTAGAATACCCCTGGGTTCAATCCCCAATACTGAAAAAAATAGTAAATGGAGATTGATTTAATGATTTAAATGATAAATATAATAAGCAGTATAGTAAAAAATTCAAAAAGGAAATTTTATTTATTTTTTATTATTTTTGTGGTACTGGGGAATAGAACTCAGGGGCCTTCTACCTCTGGGCTATGCCCCCATCCCTATTTTATTTTTTATTTGGAAACAGGGTCTCGCTAAGTTGCTGAGGCCGGCTTCAAACATGCTATCCTCCTGTCTCAGCTTCCCAAGGACTGGATTATAGGTATGTGCCACAGCACCCGGCCAAAAAGGAAATTTAAAAAAGACAACATCAAGCCAGGCGTAGTGGCGCACACTTGTAATCCCAGTACTTGGGAAGCTGAGACAGGAGGATCACAGGTTCAAAGCCAGCCTCAGCAATTTAGTGAGGCTCTCAGTAACTTAGCAAGACCCTGTTTCCAAATAAAAAGTAAAATAGGTCTGGGGTGTAGCCCAGAGGTTGAAGGCCCCTGGGTTCCATCCCATGTACCACCAAAAGAAAAAAAAATTTTTTTTAAAGACAACATCTTACCATGTTATTTAGCAGACCAGAGTAAACAAAGGGAAAAACACCAGCAACTCCTCATAGCAGCACGTCTGCCTCCTCAAATTCCACCGAATTAAACGTATCTAAGTGCTGAAGAACTTACCTCAAAAATGAACCTGAGTACTACTGACCTAGGACCGTGCTGTCCCAGAGGGTACCTCTAACCTGTAACTACAGGAAGTTAAATCAACTGAATTGCATAAAATAAGAAGCTCCATCCTTCAATCCCACAAGCCACATTGTGAGTGCTTTGTGGCCATGTGTGGCTCGTGGCTGTCAGGCAGGCAGCACAGATCAGAATATTCCTGCTCTCAGAGAGGCCTGTGGACAGTGCCACCCTGGAGCCAATGCCCATATCGCACAGAAGACAGGGACAGAGGAACAAGCCTTACCACCAGGGTGCATGCACTAACTCCAAACTGCAGGACAATTCACAGGATGCATAAATGACCCATTGTTTCTAACAAGTCAGTGGAATGGGAAGGGGACTGTTTGTGCAGACCCTGTGTGAATCATGACCTAAACAAGAAAAATATAAAAAGATATGTTGAGACAAAGGGGAAATTTGAATATGGACGGGATATTAAATAATATTAAAGAGCCGAACATGGTGTCACAGGCCTGTAATCCCAGTACTTGGGAGGCTGACAGGAGGATTGTAGGTTCAAGGCTAGCCTCAGCAACTTAGTGAGAGCCTGTTTCAAAATAAACATTTTAATAAGGGCTGGGGATGTAGCTCAGAGGTAGAATGACCCTGGGTTTGATCTCCAGTAACAAAAAAATAAATAAATAATGAAAATAAAGAATTTCTAATTCTGTTGGTATGACTGACAATAGCATACTGCTGTATTTTAAAAAGAAAGGTAGAGCCAGGAATGGTGGTGCATGCCTATAATCCCAGTACTTGGGAGGCCGAGACGGGAGGATTGCAGGTTTGAGGCCAGCCTAAGCACCTTACGAGGCCCTGTTTCAAAATAAAAACAAAAATAAAAGGACTGTGGCAAAAAGAAAGCATGTGGCTCTCCAGGTTGCCACAGTCCTCCCCACTCCCTATAGTCTCACACAGAGACATTTTATATCACGTCACCTGTCTGATCCCTAAAACCCCAAAGGTTGCATCCCTTCCTTATCCTAGGAAATGATGAGGAAAGTCAAGGAATAGGAGCTAAACAGCCACTCAGCCCTGCAGGAAACACAAGCTTTTGGGTCTCCTTCAGTAACACACCGCTGTAAGCACTGGGGTGCGCCAGCCCAGCCAGTCCAGGAGCAGAACATCACGGTCTGGCCTAGAGGGCGCTAACTCGAGGCCTATTGATCATATCTGACCCGCTGGCAGGCTGGACATGGACAGTGTTTCAAATTTGAACAAGCCAACATTTAAATACCAGAAGACTGCCCATAAAAATAACCAACATTTGAAAAACAAAACCCAACTTGCAGCTACTCTCAAAAAATTGTACCAGAAGTCCCAAGAAGCTGGAGTAGGGGACCACCCTCTCTGCCCCCCCACAGCCCCAACTCCCAGTCCCATCCTCTCACCCATTTATGTCATATGCCCAGTCCAGCGGGTCCCAGTGGGCCCTGTACCCCACTCTGGTCCACTTTACCAATGGCAAGACTTCACCAAGGGAGGGCTTGACCCAGCCAAGTCTGTGGGCTCAGCCTCTGGTCTTAACCTTCCCAGCAGCTGCTTTTTTTGTCAAACAGGTCCCCAGTAGGATTCCATTTGCTCTACAGCCCAGCCTCTCCCTCCACAAGTATTTGTTCCAGACCCTTGGCCACTGGGATACCAGTGAACAAGAAGACTACCTTGGCCTTGTTCCCAGAGTGTGCATTTTAGCTGGGGAGGTTTGCAAGGCTCTCTTTATCTGGCTTCTACTACACTATCAGTTGAGATCACAACACAAACTATCTAAAAAAAATAGTTGTCATTAAAACCTCTCACAAAAATTTAGATGAAATGCTTCCAGTTCTCTTGTGGTTTTAGATTAAAGTTGTATTTTAAAGACCATCATATTTTCCTCTGAGTTTTTGACTGACATCAACTTTTCTACATCAGTAACTCTCCTTACAATTTTCCTCCCAAAAAGAATTTATGCCCATAAAGACAACACACAGAATATTGTCAGGAATGGTCAGTCCTAGGCCCCCTTCCTAAACTGTGTTAGTTGTCCTTATTTGTTTATGAGTAAGAAAGGAGGGAGTATCTCCCTCACTGCTGCCCTCTGAGCTCCTGCACATTTGCAGAGAAATGTCAAGAAAACCAAATGATATTAAAATTCCTCCTTAGCCGGGCATGGTGGCACACGCTTGTAATCCCAGTACTTTGGGAGACAGAGACCGGAGGATCCGGGTTCGCGGCCAGCCTCAGCTCTCTCTCTCTCTCTCTCTCTCCCTGTCTCTCTCTCTACCTAGTGAGGCCCTCCGCAACTTCGTGAGACCCGGTTTCAAAATAAAGTATAAAAAAATAGGGCTGGGGGTGTAGCATGGAGGTAGAACGCCCCCGGGTTCAATACCGGTACCACAAAAAAAAAAAAAAAATTCCTCCTTGTTCAAGGACAACTAATTTAGGAAAGGAGTCCTAGGACTGACCAGCGCTGAGCTTCTGACAAACAGAGCTGGGAACCCAAACCACGGAGAGAAGAGGTCGTTCTGATCAAACCATCCTGACCCTCCAGTCCTCCCAGTTGCTTTGAGTTTAATAATCCTAGGTTTTGCAAGTTATTGGCATTTTCATTCATATTTCCAATTTTTCCCCAATCAATATTTTTGTAAATGGCTTTTGTGTCTAGTCTGAAAAATATGCAAATATATTAATTCCATTTTCTTCCCCATATTCTGCAAATACCAACATAACCAGTCTTCTCACATGTTCATAAAACAGAAATGATATCTTTAAGAGGGCCAACATAATTCTGTTATGATGTTTCTACCATTAGTTAAGATTCCATTTATTTTTTAGTTTTACTCAATCCAGTAAAGAAATTTAAAATGTCACAGTTGAGTTATAATGGAATATGTAAGTATCAAAATAAGTGAGAACCACATGACACGGAGAGATTCCAACTTTCCCCTTGGGCCAAGCAGCATCTGAGCCTTTCACAGTCTGAGGCAACTTGTACTCACTGTCAGGTTCCAGTTGATCTGGGGGATCCTCATGTGAAGGTTGAGACTGAACAGAATCAGCAAGACTCCAGTCACCACAAAAGCACTGCAGCTTACAAACTCGAAAAAGTAGAGGCCTTCACACGGGGAGCACTCCATGATGGTCTCGATGCAGATGAACGCAATCAGGGCCAAAATCTGGAGAGAAAATTGGAAACATACATGCATGTGTATATTTAGCGCACATCTGTGGACATACATCCCTGCCATATTTAAATAAAAGTGAGCAACAACAGCGTACTGCTGCAGAGTCTTCCTGTGGGGACAGCAGTGTAACTGTCAGAAATACGACCTGCTTCAGTTCTTAGGCAGGAACAGGTAGAGGGTCCTGGATAAAAAGATGGAATTCCTAATACAAACAGTGAAGGCCCCGCCACTATGCTGAAGTCAGCCGGGTGTGGAGGGAACCTGGGTGTGAACCTCTGGCCCTCAGGAGAAAGGAGGAAGCAGAAAAGAATACCTCCGCGATGTTGTATTTCTTCCTCTGCCACGGTAATCTATATTGCCTCTGCCTGTTTCTAATTTATGGTCACTACCACAATTATGCCAAACTCTGAGGGCAGAATCCTATGCCATCTGCAACTGCCTCAGTGGTTCACGCTGAGGTCACACATATTAACTGGCTTTGAGAAAATGAATGGTGCCATCCCCTCTCCCCCTAATTAGAAGAAGTCCTAAAAGGAGGCCCACCTAATGAATCCATATGCTTTTGTATCCAGTGTATCGCTGAACTTCATCTCAAGAAGATAAACTGGTAACTTATAGTGTTTTTTTGGCACTGGGGATTGAACCCAGGGGCATTCTTCCTCCAAGCTACATCCCAGCCCTATTTTTTTATTATTATTCTTTATTTTGAAACAGGGTCTCAATAAGTTGCAGCGGGCCTCACTAAGTAGCTGAGGCTGGCAGCGAACACGGATCCTCTGGTCTCCTCCTCCCAAGTACTAGGATTACAAGCGTGCATCACCATGCCCGGCATAAAAAATATTTTAAAAGCTACCAATAATAGAATCAATTTATTTTTAAAAGACCAAAGTAACATTCTTTTTTTTTTTTTTGTGGTACTGGGGATTGAACCCAGGGGCATTCTACCTCCGTGCTACACCCCCGGACCTATTTTTTTTTTTTATACTTTATTTTGAAACCAGGTCTCACGAAGTTGCGGAGGGCCTCACTAGGTAGAGAGAGAGAGAGAGAGAGAGAGAGAGAGAGAGAGAGAGACAGGGAGAGAGCGAGAGAGAGCTGAGGCTGGCCGCGAACCCGGATCCTCCGGTCTCCGCCTCCCAAAGTACTGGGATTACAAGTGTGCGCCACCACGCCCGGCCCAAAGTAACATTCTAAGCAATATGTCCCAAGAATTTAGAGATCATAAAGCCAGACAAACATCAGTGGAAATGACCAAGTGAACTGTTGAAGGCAGAGTTCAAGAGAAGGAGGTGGCTTGAGGCTGAGTTAATGGCTCTGTGATCAAGGGAAGGTCAGGTGGTCTTGAGCACAAAAAGCCATATCAGCCTTGGTCTCCTGGCCTCACCTCTGCTCCCCTGCATCTCAGAGCCCACCAAGTCAAGCCCGTGCCACCACGGCCACCCTGCAGGTCAAGGCAGCAGAGGCAGGTGGCTCTGAGGTGCTCCAGAGCCAAGAGCACAGTCTCCCAGGGCCTTGTCGGAAATGCAGAAGCTCTGCCTCCCCTCTGGCCCCGCAGAATCAGCATCTGCTTTCTGACAAGATCCGCAGATGATTAACTGTGAAAAGCATCCAAGATGCAGGCTGCTCTGGGCCCTTCCTGCCTGCTGAAGTCCCACGGGCACATGCCAATGCTCCACTCAAAGCACCACCTCCTCCCCATGCAGACCTTTATTGTGAGTCTCCCTGCCAGCTGCGATTTTATTTCTTTTTCTATATTTATTTATTTATTCATTCATTCATTCATTCATTCATTGGTACTGGGGATTTATTTATTTATTTATTTATTTATTTATTTATTTATTGGTACTGGGGATTGAGCCCTGGGGCATTCTACCTCCGAGCTACACCCCAGCCCTATTTTTTTTTTAATTTTGAACAGGGTCTCGCTAGGTTGATGACAGTCTCGCTACTTGCTGAGGCTGTCCTTGAACCTACGATCCTCCTGTCTCAGCCTCCCAAGTACTAGGATTACAGGCGTGCGCCACCACACCTGGCTGCCAGCTGTGATTTTACTACACCCCCTTCCAGGAAAGCACTCTACACTTAGCACTATGCACCTGCATCCTGAGCATTTGTGGACAAGGCCAGGCCACCTCCTTCTATTCCTAAGGTACCAAGCACAGTAACTTTCATATCACCGGCTCATGGAGCTGAAAGCCCTGCGCCGTCCCTTCCTGAAGCACTTGTCAGGGCTCACTGTGAAAGGAAGGACGGTCTGCTGTTCCCACTGTCCATGAGTCTATGCAGCCAGTGCCTCTTTCCTAACCATATGTGGGCTTTTCACTGTTCTAGTCTAAGTCAACACAGTAAAGACTGTTGGTAGCTGGGCACAGTGGCACACGCTTGTAATCCCAGTACTTGGGGAGCTGAGACAGGAGGATCTGGGTTCGCGGCCAGCCTCAACTAGTGAGGTCCTCCGTAACTTAGTGAGACCCTGTTTCAAAATAAAGAATAAAAAATAGGGCTGGGGATGTAGCTCAGAGGTAGAATGCCCCTGGGTTCAATCCTCAGTACCGCAGGAAAAAAAAAAAAGATACAGGTCTCCAAGTACACACTTTATGCTTTTCCTAATGACTCTCCTTATAATTCTCCATAGGACTCTTGTTGACTTTAATTTTCCATCCGAATTACATGCCTAACTTGCAATCAATTCACAAAAGCAATAGTTCATATAAGGGAAACTCCTAAAAATGTCCTTTTTTTACTCCTGTAATCGGATCTACTAATCTTGGGCAAGAAATAACACACTGTACTGATGAGTTACAAATGTTTCTGGTATGTTAACTTCAACCATATTTGGGAGATAAGGTAACACCTACATTCTTAAATATTAAAATAAAAATGGCTTCAAAAATATGCAAATCTGATAGGCCATTCATTACAGCAGTAAAAAAAAGACAAAAATCTGCTTGCTAGCTAATAGTATAATGAATTTAAATAAAAATAGAGTATGCTAGACAGTGATAAGAACAAAGGAGAAAAATTAAAGCAGAGAAGACAAATAAAGCATAACTGGGGCCTGAGTGTGGAAACTGGACAGTGGGGCCCTGGAAGGCCTAGCTGAGAAGGGGCTATCAGAGGAAGAAAGCTGCAGGAAGCAGGCATGGCCATCTGAAGTATGAGGCAGGAGCAGAAGTAAGGTCCCACGGGCTGGGGCAGGGTGAGCACTGGGAGGTTAGCAGGAGGAGAACCTGGGTGCACAGAGCCCAGAGGTACAGTAGGCCTTCGGTAGCTCCAAGCGCGAGGGAAGCCCTAGAGAGGCACGATATGCTTCCAGTCTTAAAAGGGCCACCAGCTACTGTGGGGAGAACAGACCAAAGGTAGGACCAGGGCAGAGGCTGGAGAAAAGCTGGAAGTCTCTGCACTACCCTGGAGAGGGGACGGTGGCATGGATCAGGGTGGTGGCAGCACAGATGGAGAGATGGCATTAAATACTGGGTGTATGTTGAAGGCAGAGCCCACAGACTCTAATGACAGATGATAGTGGATGTGAGAAGAGGCAGACAAGCATAATTTTAAAGTTTCTGCCTGAGCAACTGTTAATGGTATAGCCCTACTGGGATGGGGAAGTCTACAGGAGAGCAGGTTGGGGAGGGGTCAGGAGCTCAGTAAGGGACATGCTGAGGCTGAAATGGGTATCAGGCTTCAGGTGGAGTTGGTTGTTAGATATGTTCTGAGGGTCCAAGGAGAGGATGGAATGGAGATGCAACTGGAATCATGGGACAAGATGAGACAACCACCCAGGGTGTGCGTACAGACAGAAAAGAAGAGAGCTAAAGGCTAAGCCCAGGGCACTCTAATTCGTCCATGACAGAAGGAGCCAGACAACCTAGATTTAAATTTCAGTTTGCCAGCTACCACCTGGGTGTGGTAACCAGCCTCCAAGATGGCTTGATTTTCCACCATCCATGCCTCCCTGATGTTCTCATCCTTGTGACACACGAATAGGGCTGACCTGTTATCTTGAAGAAATGACTTCACAGGCCAGGTCAGAAAGTCACTGTAGTTTCTGCCTTGCTCTTTGTCTCTCTGGGATCACTCACTGCGAGGGAAATGAACTGCCATGTTATGAGGATACCCAGGTCATCCTAGGGAGAGGTCTAAGTGCCAAAGAACAGCCTCCTGCCCACAGCTGTGTGATGAGCCATCTTGGCAGCGGTCCTCCTGCCCCAGGTGAGCCTTCGGATGGTACAGCCCCAGCCAACAGCTGACTGCGACCAAGAGAACAAAGACAGCAAAGCCGCCGTGGGATTCCTGGCCCCAGAAACTGAGGGTAATAAGGCTCTGTTGTTTTCAGCCACTAAGTTTGGGGAAATTCATCATGCAGCAATAGATAATACATTGGGGAGAATCCTCATTAAAATTATAATTATTGACA
Source organism: Glis glis (assembly GCA_004027185.1). NCBI lineage: Eukaryota > Metazoa > Chordata > Mammalia > Rodentia > Gliridae > Glis > Glis glis. The sequence goes on along the minus strand of PVJS01031673.1, from coordinate 13,433 downwards.
TTATTAAGAAGTACCTATTACTCACTGGTTTCCTATGAATCAAATGCCATACTGGCATTTCTCATTTAGTCCCCTGACACAAGCCTATGAGGTAGACATTAGCCTCATCTTAAAAACAAGGAAGTAAAGGTTCTAGACATAGACAGAGGCCTGCCAGGATTTCGCAGTCAAGGTCTGATCCTCAGTCTCTCTAGTTCTGTATGTCTCACTGTACTATTTTCCTACCAATTCCTCACCCACAAAGTAATACCTGCCTTCTTTATATACCTCAAATGATCATTACATTCAAATCAACATGAAAATACAAAAATATAAACAATAACATGCTGTATATAAAACAAGGAAATAAAAACATTATAATCTACATCCATAGTTTTTAAGTCATAAAACATGTATTATGTTTTCTAGCCTACTTTTTCTTCTAAATAGTATCTGCAGGCATTTCCATATAAATAGAAACATGTTATCTTCAATGACTACATAGGATAAAGATACATAAATACACACATCTATACACATACCACAGTTTAGTCAATCCCCTGTTGGTAGGTATTTAGATGGTTTTAACACTCTGCTAGTATAAGCAGTACACTTTTCTTGGCTGACATTTGGCACAGCAAAATATCAAAATGTCTTCCAGGACAGCAAAATCTAATCATCACTGCTAAAGTAAATCTATTGACCAATAAGAAGAAAAAAGAGGGCTCAGCCAAAGTTACACCAGAAGCCTACAACTTGTAGGCAACCAAGGAATCAAAAGTAATTCAACTTCTAGCAACTTTGTGGTAGACAAACATCACATGAGAAAATTGTACAGAGATATTCGACAAGATGTAAAAAAGGAAAAGCCCAGGCATTTGCTAATCAGGAGGTCCTGAGTGCCCTTGGACAGCCCTTTCCATGTAGTACATACCAGCTGACCAGAGTATTCTCATAGCTGATAAGTAAGTTGGCATTACAAGGTTGTCAGATTTCCACAAGTGCGGCTAATTCCTGGGTTCAATCCCCAGTACCCCCCCCAAAAAAAGAGGGAAAGGGGAGAATATTTTTTAAATGTTCGCAAGGCCCCATGATCTGAGTGTAAACCTTCTGAAGGCTGCAGTGTGAACAATACTGCTCACCAACACATCTGGTTCTCCTTCCAGGCACACAGTGGGGTTGGAGATTTGTGCTGTAGGATTTTCCAGAGAAGATTTATGCTGGAAGATGAAGCTAATGCTTCAGAGCCCCTCACTTGCATCAGCTCCTTGCAAAACCCTTGGAAGGACTCCAGCAATGTGTTCACATGGCGCTGGTTCTGTAAAACCTACAAAGGCAAGCTACTTAACTGCAATCAGGTAAGACCACTACGCCTTCCACTCCCACTTCCTCTCACTCACAGTCCTTGTGCCAGGTGGTGATGGAGTAGCAAAGGATATTTTGGGGATTCAGCTAATCGGAAGTCGAGTGAGAGATACATTAAATTTGGGGTTAGCTGCCACTTCCACATATGATTATATTCCTGTAGCCCTCCCAGGGTAGAGATGGCTTCCAGGCTGACCTAATATCTTTTTTTTTTTTTTTTTTTTGGTACTGGGGATTGGACCCAGGGCATTTTACCTCCAAGCTATATCCCCCAGCCCTATTTTTTATTCTTTATTTTGAAATAGGGTCTCACAGTTGTGGAGGGCCTCACTAAGTAGCTGAGGCTTGCCCCAAACCTGCGATCCTCCTGTCTCAGCCTCCCAAGTACTGGGATTACAAGTGTGCACCACCATGCCCAACTAAAATCTTAAATAGTCTTTGGTAATAAACCTAAATTCCAGATTGATTTTGTGTACTTTTGCAGAACTATTCATCACGGTGAAGTTCAAATACAATAGGAAGGATCTATCTTGGTGGTGGCTAAAACAAAAACAAAAAGAACATGCCTTCTAAATTCATAATTTAGTTTGCTTCTTATTCTAAATATTCACTATAGTACCTGGTTTTATATTTTAATTGTATATATTTTCCCTTAAAGTGGGCCTCCAAAATCTTTACGAGCCTCAAAACCTCCCCAAAACTTGGATCTACTTATGGGTTTGGGCGATGAAATGTGAGTGGTTGAGACACCTGTTGCTTCTGACAGCAGCCTTTAGGGGCCACAAGCAATTTCACCATGCTCTCTGTCCCTGGCAGCCAATAATGCTCCAGACCAGGGGCGGGGCAGAAGGTAAAAGACAAACACATGAACGCACACATACTCAACTTCCAACACAAGAAATAAAAATTGGGCTATCATTTTCACCAGATTCAATACCAACTTCATAAAAATTATGAAGCGATATCCTGCACTGGTGAGCAAGCAGGCCATCTCCTACACTGGTGGTGAGGGTACAGGCTGGCCCAGCATACTGAGAGTGACCTTGCAGTCCTTGTCAAATTGTAAGAGTCCAGCAGAAGAGCTTAAGTCAAATAAGTGACGGCATATCTACATGCTGTAAGAAACATAAGGCAGAGACATGGGTGGGAATAAAAACGTCCAGTGATACTTAGAGAAAGAACAGAGCACAGAACATTAGGGATCAATGACCCCACTTTTGGTGAGGCACAAAAAATATGAGGCTATTTGTGTTCACAAACATACTTACATGTATTGAAGCACTTATATTAAACAGTGAAAAACAGAGACCTCTATGGCTTAGGATTGACTGGGGTACAGACGAATCAGGGAGATTTTTCTCTTATTTTAAACACTCCTGTAGTGTATGAATATGTAAGAAAGATAGCTATATCTAATTCATGTGTGTACATTTATGATATAAACATATCACAATATCTGTACATATTAGAAGCAAAAATGTATGTATATGTACCTATGCATATATGTAATTATATCACATGTATATAAGTTCAGGAAGTGAATCCATCTTTATGGTAGAAATGTGAATAAGGGGGTTATATTCTTTTGTAAGATTTTTTTCCAAACTTTTTGCAATGAGTATGTGTTTTCAATCAAGAAAAGTAAATGTTCTATAGATGAGCACTTTTTAAAAAATATCCAGGTTTATTATGAGTTAAATGTCAGTGACCTCTAAGAACCAATCCTTGTTTTGAAACCATTCATGAATATTTTAAAATGAAATTAAAAACCCTAATGGAAAATGAAAGCTGCTCTGCAAGTCTGTTGATTCCGTTTCTTTATCGGAAGAGTTCATCATCTCCAAACCTTCCTTGATGACACACAAACCTACTTCCTGGCCACTGCTGAACTGCAAGCCAGTGGAATGGGCACGGAGGAAGAGGACAGTTTCTCGAACATGTTGGCAAAGACCCCAGGAAAAATAGTGTCCCTAATATCTTCAAAGCCATCTTCAAAGATAAGTCCAAATTCTAACCTTCCTTGATCACCAGTTTATCAAAAGATCTGATAAAGCACAATTTAATATTTGCATCTACAAAAATTGCAGCATTTAAAACATTTTTTTGTGGGATTGAACCCAGAGGTATTCTACCTCCAGCTATACCCCCAGCCCTTTTAAAAAATTTTTTTACAAAAAACAAAGTTGGTTTTTTTTTGGGGGGGTGGTACTGGGGATTGAAACCAGGGGCATTCTACCTCTGAGCTATACCCTCAGCACTACTTTATTTTTTTATTTTGAAATAGGGTCTCACTAAATTGTGGAATGCCTCGCTAAGTTGCTGGAGGCTGGCCTCGAACCTGTGATCCTCCTGTCTCAGCCTCCCAAGTACTGGGATTACAGGCATGCGCCATCCCACCTGGCTAAAAAGATTTTTTTAAATCCCAAACTACATGAGAAGCCTTAGAAACCACCAGGTGCTAAAATGACTACCCATCTGAAAGTGTTTATACAACAACATGAATCTGGAGAGTACTGTGTGATATTAGCAGGGCAACATCCCAGCTAGGGGTTGTCCACAAGACAACCCCTCTAACCGAAAATGTATCTAGGATCATGGTTCATAACAGAATCACAAACACTGAGAAACAAACTAGTCACAAACAAGTATGTAAAATGAATTCTAGTCTGTCCCAATACTCGTAGAAGTTGTTAGTTCACTAGCCAAATATTTGTGACCCTCTAGCACATAAGATGGCTCTTCCCACCTCCTCTGAAGATGTGTGGGTCCATGGAACTGCTTTTGACTAATGAATTATCAAGTCAGATGAAAGTATGTTGCCAGTGTGAGATTTTCCTGAGATATCACCCTCTCTATCTCTGCCTTGGTGCAAGGTTTGGTAGTTACTCTATCAGCCTGAGTCCCAAAGTAAGGACACATGGAATAGCCTTGGTCAGTTGTTACTGCAGCACAGGCTAGCTCATCCTGACTGATACAGGGATGGGGACTTTGTCTGGGAATAAGAATATCTCCTGGATCTGGGACTTCCAGTCTCCATAAGTTCCTGAGGCTGGCCTCAAACCTGCAATCCTCCTGTCTCAGCCTCTCAAATCCTGGGATTACAGGCATGCACCACCACACCCGACTCCCCATATCTTAAAGAATGTTATCCCCTGCTTAGCTCCCAGACACTATATCCTCAAAAGTTCCTGAGCTGTGGAGAATATTTGCCTTTAAATTTTAAAAGTCTTTTTTTAAAAAATAATATTTAAGCCGGGCGTGGTGGTGCACGCTTGTAATCCCAGTACTTGGGAGGCTGAGACAGGAGGATCGAAAGTTCACAGTCAGCCTCAGCTACTTAGTGAGGCCCTCTGCAATTTAGTGAAACCCTGTTTCAAAATAAAGAATAAAAAATAGGGCTAGGGGTGTAGGTCGGAGGTAGAATAACACCTGGGTTCAATCCCCAGTACCGCAAAAAAAAGTAATATATAAGTATCATCCCTTTATTTAGCTAAAATTAACTAAGCATGTACTATGTGCCAGGCACTATTCTAACTCTAGGGATGCAGTAGTGAACAAGCTCTGTAGGGAACAAATATGTTCTTTTTTCTCTTGGTCTCAATTCTTCCTCTTGTTTATATCCCTAAATTGTTTCTTCCTGGTGTGTGTATGTGTGCATTTGTTTCCATGGTAAGTTAATTCAAATCTGTTGGAGGAACCAAGCAGAGTACACCTAAACCCAAGTTTACCCATTGCTTATATAACCTGATGCCCGTAGACTCCACAGGCAGGAGGAGTATGGTCTGGCCTTGACAGCCTCCCCTCCCCAAGCTGGGGCTCAAGCACAGCCTCACACTGAGTTCACACTCTACTTTAACACTCTCCTATAACCATCTGCCTGCTCACACGGGGTAGAAGAGGGCTCCTTTGTCTTCCTGCAGCATGGCTTCTCTCTGGGGCCCCAATCCAGGTGTACACATCAGAATCATGACGCAGACAGGCCAAGTACTAGGCAAGTTGGGAGTGAGGCTGGACAACTTCCTCTGTGACCCTAATTGATCTGTGGCACTTGCAGGCTCACTTGGGGTCTCAGGTCTAACCTAGCCCACACACTCTATTACACACACAAAATAATCAAATAACTAACGAGGTGCCAGAGGCTTGGTGCCCAGGAGGTAAAGACAGAAGTGTTTCTGGGGTGTGCAAGAGGGAGGTGACTGAGGGCTGCGGTGCGGCGGGCTTCAGAAAGCTTCCTGGACAACACTGGACTCCAGACAGGCAGCTGGGAGAGCGTGTATGAGGCAGGGCCTTGCTATCAAAATGTACTCCTTGGTTGGGGGTGGGGTGGAAGGCTGGGAAAAACCTACTCCCTCACCAAAGTACCTCTGCTTTTATGTTTATATTCCTATCAGCAGTGGTTCCTAAACTTTTCTGATCCAAGAAAAGAATACCTTTGAACCGGGTGTGGTGGCACCTGCCTGTAATCTCAATACTTGGAAGGCTGAGACAGGAGAAGCACAGGTTCGCAGCCAGCCTCAGCAAATTAGTGAGGCTCTCAGCGAGTGAGACTCTTAGTGAGACCCTGCTTCCAAATAAAAAATAAAATAGGGCAGGGGATGTAACTTGGAGGTAGAATGCCCCTGGTTCCAAGCCCAGTACCAAAAAAAAAAATACCTTTTAGCCTCCTGAACTAATGTCCCAGGAAAAGGATTTTGCAAACCATCACTCTGATTTACACATTGGGAAAATATTTCTGCTGTGCTTAGTCTCAGACTATTGATGCAGTCTGACCCTTCAGTCATGGAGGAGCAGTACTAAATTCACACATGTGTGTATGGCTGTGGCCAGAGCAGCCACACGGTTCTGGGTTTTCTCATGCTAAGCCCCATGCTATTTCCACCTTAACTATATCCCTGGTCTTAGAGCACTCACAGCACATGAGCATCTTAACAGTTCTGCAAAGTGCACAGTCAAACCTGTTTACCTTTATTTAAGACATGGATTATGTTACATGAATGTAGACATTTTCTCCCCAGCACATTATTAACACTTTGTACAGAGGTGTCTGGAGGGGCACCAGTTTGGGAATCACAAAAAACACATGCTGGTCAATACTCGACTTCATCAAGTCATGCATAATTTAGCGCGAAAACACAGGAGTTCATTTGCCCAGCAGGGTGGCAATGACGCAGGACCCTGTTAACTGAGTGATGACCACACATGCACACAGCAGCATCCACCAGCCTTCAGAGGTGGGCGGAGCTCTAATCCGCTCCAGCACATTCAAAACTAAAATGTCTCACTTCCCACCAATACTGAAAACATGTTTGAGGAGAGCAAGACATGGCTCTGGCTTGTATTCAGCCACAAAGACCCAGCAGGCAAGTTGTTACAACACTGCTTCTGCTGGAGGAAAGACCTCGAGACTGCCCAGGACAGAGTAGGCAGGGAGGGCAATCGAGGGGCCGGGCCGCAATCCTTCTTCAGAAACCAGCCCTACCCTCAGCACCCACAGGGCAGATTAAGATGGAATCTAAAAGCCTAACACAGAAGAGTCAGGAGGCCTTCCCCCAACTGCCCCCTTCAGAGAGCAGGGCTTTTAAGCTGCTCTGCATGACACGTTTGTTAAATGGCAGATCACTTGCTCCCAGGCCAAAAGCCATTTATATGGTCTGCGAAGAGGCTCATCTGTGCCTTGTGAGCCACTTTGGAATAGCATGACTTGCCTGGAGGAAGCATTCATAACATAAGGATACCGCTGGACTCTGTGACCATACGTTACCTCTGATCCTCACACCCACTCAGGAAGTGGTGGCACCTCCATTGTGTGGCCCAGCTTTGTCCAAGGCCCCGAGGCTAGTTCCTCCCCATACCACAATCTCCTACATGAGATGCCTAGCATATAACTTATCTGGAGTCTTCCCACACCTTTGACTACCGAGAAAACTATCAGTACAAGACTTCTCTTCAAGGAACACAGCACGAGAGCTGCGTAGTCAGTGCCAAGGGGGTCTCTGAGAAAGCACACAACATGATCACTCATTTCCAAAGGGACCTTGTGATAGGAACTTATTTGTTTGTTTTTGTAGTGTTAGGGGTTGAACCCAGGGGTGCTCTACCACTGGCTATCCCTCCTGCCCTTTTCGTTTTTTATTTTGAGATGGGGTCTCACTAAATTGCCCAGGCTGAGCTGGGCATGGTGGCACATGCTTATAATCCCACTACTTGGGAGACTGAGACCAGGAGGATCAAAAGTTCACAGCCAGCCTCAGCTACTTAGTGAGGCCTCCACAACTTAGTGAGACCCTGTTTCAAAATAAAGAATAAAAAACAGGGCTGGGGGTATAGCTCAGAGGTAGAATGCCCCTGGGTTCAATACCCAGTACCGCAATACATACATGCATACATACATACATGCATGCATAAATAAAAATGCCTGGGCTGGCTTTGAACTTGCAATCCTCCTGTCTCAGCCTCCCAAGTACTGGGATTACAAGCAAGCACCACCCTGCCCAGTACATCTTAATTTTTCTAGAAAAAGAATCCCATGGGTTCTTCCCTCAGGAGGGAGGCTCCCATGAGGAAGGTAGATTTAAAATAACACCCTCCTCCCCCTTGAGACAATAGAACAAAGAGCAAATATTTTTTGGTTCTGAAACAAAGAAGCAAATTGCAGGCATAAATCATTTAACCTACAACAAAGGCTGAGCACGGTGGCGGTGGCGCACAATTGTAATCCCAGTACTTGGGAGGCTGAGACAGGAGGATCACAGGTTCACGGCCTGCCTCAGCTACTTAGTGAGGCCCTCCGCAACTTAGTGAGACCCTGTTTCAAAATAAAGAATAAAAAATAGGGCTGGGGATGTAGCTTGGAGGTAGAATGCCCCTGGGTTCAATCCCCAGTATCACAAAAAAATAAATAAAATAAAATATTTACCCTACAACCAATATCCTTGTATGTGATCTTTAGTTTCACTGTTTTTCTCCAGCTAAATAAACAAAGCCCAAGCTACAGAATTAAGAATTGCAAAGGGCCTGGTGTGGTGGTGCACTCCTGTAATCCCTGTACTTGGGAGGATGAGACAGGAGGATTGCAGGTCTGGAGCCAGCCTCAGCAACTTAGCCAGGTCCTCAGCAACTTAGTGAAACTCTGTTTCAAAATAAAAACTAAAAGGAGGTGGCTGGGGGTATAGCTCAGACATAGAATGCCCCTGGAAAAGAAAGGAGGGAAGGGGGAGAAGGAGGGAAAGGTTCCCAAGGGCTCAGGGCAGTCAGAAGAAAATGAGGCGGGCAGGCAGCAGGGGTGCATCTGAGGATTGCAAGGTGGCCCCAATGGGCATCCACGCTCCAGGCTGAGCTGCAGGCTTTGTTTCTACCTAAGACAGAAGGGTGCAGGCTGCCAATGCCCCAGGAAGCTGTCACTTGGTTTGATTTGAGCTTGGCCCCAATCACAAAGGCCTATCCAACCAGTGTTCCTGATGGATTTTTCAAGCAAGGTTCTACTGTTTGGATAATTTTACTATTTTGAAATCCTAAAGCCATAAATAAGAGTTGAACTTTGGAGATTGCATTCAATTTCAGTGTTCTGGTAAGACTCACTTTTTTTTAAACATAAATCGTTATACTTAGAGCATATAAGCAAGCTTTAATATACACATTAAACCCGCAGGTTACTTATCAACAATGGCTGGCCACAGGATATTAGTCTCAGGTGAATTAAAATGGGCTTATTTTTTGGATAGCCAACTACTTACAGCACACAAACGGTGTTATCCAATGAAGTGAAAAACATTCTCTTATTTTTAAAAGAAAAACTTCTGTGGTTTGATGATAGAATTGCACATGATTTTAGAAAACCACAGGATGGTCAGCATCTTTCTTGCCAAGAGAATGTCCACAGACTTTTACTGCAAATGCCACCCTACCCTAAAAGCTCCATTTTCAGACCATTTAGATTAGTAATGGGGCAAAAACAATGCGTATGCAGAGGACACAGGAAACAAACTGCCTTCAAACATGCACATCTGAAGATGGTTACCGATGCTGCTGGCACTAGGGTTTTCTTGCCAGCCTCCCTGTCTCATGGTCCTAGGTTCATAGATGAAGCTGAAACCCCAGAAGGCAGCATGTCACATCCCCACATGACTCAAACACAAAGCGTCCCCCTTTCCTCCTCCTTCTGCTTTAATTCTGGAGCACCTCCCACCCCAGTATCTCTGATAAACCCCTTTACCCAAATGGGCACTGCTTTTCTCATCGAATGAGAAGCCAGCAGGCTGCAGCAGCTTTTTACTAAAGATTGGTGTAGGCCAAGAGAGTGAACTGAACTCTAAGAAGCCATGCTCAAGTCCAGGGAAGCCTAGCTCACCGAGACCCCCTGTCCTGACAGCCCAGCACACCTGCACCATCCAACTGAGGGAGGTCCCAACCTTGCTTCTGTGGGAAAAGGAAGCAGCGAGCTAAGGGTGGGCAGCAAGGGGAGAGGGGAGCCTCTTTGTGCAAAATCCACCATCCCCAGGGCCTCCATGCTTACCCCACAGATTCGGGGACTACTGTTCAGCTCAGTATTGTAAATGGTGGCTCCAGCTCCAGAGACAATGAAAACAGTGACCCCTAGCATGTGTGACACTGTGGCTCTCCTAAAAAAGGCAACTTCTGCTGAGGCCTTCCACTTTGGATCAAATGCTGTGTGGTGACAGGCACTGCCATAAGCATTTGCTCCTTTAATTTAATCCTCTTTTTTTTCCCCCTTCAAGACAAGGTCTATGTTACCAGGCTCACCTCAAACTTGCATCATCCTGCCTCAGCCTCCTGAGTAGCTGGGATTACAGGTGTGCAACACAGTGCCCCAATTAATCTTTATTCCATCCTATGAGGAAAAGGACTGGTTGGTTGGTTTTTAATTGAGATATAATTCATACCATAAAATGCACAATTCAGTGGCTTTTAGTATACTTAAAGTTGTGCAGCTACGGCTATTGTGTATAATTCCAGAACATGTTCATCACCCAAGAGGAACACAGTTCTTTCTGGTTTTGTTTCTTTTAACGGTGCTAGGGATCAAAATAAGGGCCTTGGGCATGCTAGGCAAGTGTTCTACCACTGAGCCGCATGCCAGCCCAGGAGCATGTTGTTTAAGCCCCATCACATTGATAAGGAAATGAGGTAAAGATGTTGACCAATCCAGCATAGACCACACAGTCTCCTCAACAGCAGAGGTAGGGTTCAAACCCAGCCCCCAGAACCCTCTACAGTGCTGGGCACTGGTGACCAACCCCCTCTGCCTTGAGTCCCACTGTCCCTTCCGTCCCTCTTCCCCTCAAATGGTGGGTATTCCCCAGGGCTCTGCCTCTGTTGCGTTCTCACCAGACACACACGCGTACCCAACCGATTTCCTGCTTTGAACTCCTGCTCCCAAATCTGCCTCTCTAGTCCGAACTTTGGTCTAAGTCCCACCCCTCCCATCTCTACCTACCATCTCCAGGAACCCTCAAATGTGAGTGCAGAAGCCCCTCCCCTAGTCAGTGACGGCACCATTTCACATAGCAGTTTAAGGGCTGGGCTTCCGGAGTCCACAGTCCCAAGTTTTGATCTCAGTCCTGCCACTAATTAGCTCTGTGACCCTGGGCACATTTATTTCTCTTCTGAGTCTCTACTTATTAAATTGTAAAATGGATGTTTATTCCTATTTATTCATCTATCAAATGGATTAAGGGACAATTCTGGCCTTATATCATTGCTATGAGAATTAAATATAAAAACTTTATTTATTAATTTTTTTGGTATTGGGGATTGAACCCAGAGGCATTCACCTTCAAGCTACACCCCCAGCCCAATTTTATTTCTTATTTGGAAATAGGGTCTTGCTAGGTTGATGAGAGTCTCATCAACCAAAAAAATAGGGCTAGGGATGTAGCCCGGAGGTAGAATGACCCTGGGTTCAATCCCAGTTACCGCAATAAATAAATAAATAAATAAATAAATAAATAAATAAGAGCTGGGCGTGGTGGTGCATGCTTGTAATCCCAGTACTTGGGAGGCTGAGACCAGAGGATCCGGGTTCACGGCCAGCCTCAGCTACTTAGTGAGGCCCTCTGCAAATTTGTGAGACCCGGTTTCAAAATAAAGGATAAAAAAATAGGGCCGGGGGTGTAGCTTGGAGGTAGAATGCCCCTGGGTTCAATCCCCAGTACTGAAAAAAAATAAATAATAAATATATACACATACTATTTTTCACTGGAAGAAACCAGAGCTGCTTGGGCTCCCTGGGACTAGGGTAGGAGAGTCCAAGATGTACCTGAACATCTTGTACTCAGAGAATGAAGGAAACAAAGTTGGGGAAAGTTTAAAGGGGCTTCCAGCAGCGAAATCTGGGACAATATGAACATCAAAATAAATAACGAAAAAGCCGGGCGTGGTGGCGCACGCTTGTGATTCCAGTACTTGGGAGGCTAAGCCAGGAGGATTGCAGGTTCGCAGCCAGCCTCAGCTACTTAGTGAGGCCCTCGGCAACTTAGTGAGACCCTGTTTCAAAATAAAGAATAAAAAATAGGGCTGAGGGTGTAGTCGGAGGTAGAATGCCCCTGGGTTCAATTCCCAGTACCGTAAAAATAATAATAATAAATAAATAATAAATAAATAACGAGGGCTGGGGGGATAGCTCAGTGGTAGAGCATGTGGATTCAATGTTCAATCCCCAACGTGTGTGTGTGTGAGAGACAAGAGTGAGAATGTTAGTTAAATATGAAGATATATGAATAAAATCCAAACTCATGAGTCTATATGAATACAAATAAGGAGGGAATCCTTCCTTACAGGAAAAAATTCAATTAAATACAGAAGGAAGGGTGGATTTTTTTCAAATCGCCTTTTAGCAACCATTATAATCCTTGATTCAGGCAAGAATCATCAATGGACATTAAAACTAACAAAGGAAAGTTTGATAAGTTACAAGGTATTTGCATAGTCTAAAAGTATCTCCCCATAAAAATACTTAACTACATAGGAAAAATAGTACCTGAACAGTGGTAAGGCCTGGCAGACATCACTGCAACCAGGTTAGGAGCACCAGTAATGGAACGAATCAACAGCATTTGCCTCTGATATGACGCACTGAAAGGAACACACCATTGCTTCTGTGGTATTCCTGACAATACCACAAAATAACCAGAATCTAAACAGGAGAAAACGTCAGACAAACCCAAATTGAGGGACATTCTACAAAATAACTGGCCTGTATTCCTCCAAAATGTCAACAGCATGAAACACAAGGGCTGAGGAACTATTTCAGACTCAAGGAGATTAAAGAGACATGACAACTAAATGCAACACACAATCCAAACTTTCTTTTACTAAAAAGAAGAGTTTTGATAAAATAAGGAAACCATATATAAGATCTATAGATGAGCTAATAGTACTAAAATTTACTAAATAGTAATTCCCAACTTTGGTAATTATACTGTAGTTATATAAGAAAGTGGTCTTATCTTTAGGAAATTGAAGTTTTTAGGAATAAAGAAGCATCAAGTCTGCAATGTAGCCTTCAAAGACTTAAAGCACTAGACAAATATACATATACACATGCAAATACAGACATAAATGATAAAACTAATGTGATAAAAATTTAATATTTGGAGAATCTAGGTGAAAATAGGTATTATTTTGTATCACTCCTACAATCTTTTTTTTTTTTTTTTGCGGTACTGGGGATTGAACTCAGGGGCATTCTACCTCCTAGCTATACCCCCGGCCTATTTTTTATTCTTTATTTTGAAACAGGGTCTCACTAAGTTGCAGAGGACCTCATTAAGTAGCTGAGGCTGGCGGTGAACCTAGATCCTCCTGTCTCAGCCTCCCAAGTACTGGGATTACATGCATGCGCCACCACGCCCAGCTTATTCTTTATTTTTGAAACAGGGTCTCACTAAACTGCAGAGGGCCTCACTAAGTAGCTGAGGCTGGCCACAAACCTGTGATCCTCCTGTCTCAGCCTCCCAAGTACTGGGATTACAAGTATGCACCACCACACCCAGCTCTACAATATTTTTTTTTCAGTACTGGGAATTGAACCCAGGGGCATTCTACCTCTGGGCTACACCCCCAGCCCTATT
>PVJS01031672.1:0-23276 GCA_004027185.1 Glis glis | reverse complement strand
CAAAAAAAAAAAAAAAAGGGGGTGGGAGTATAGCTCAGAGGTAGACCACCCCTGGGTTCAATCTCCAGTACCAATAATAATAATAATAATAATAATAATAATAATAATTATTATTATAATAATAATATTAATTATTATTATAATTAATTATAATAATAATATAATAATATATAATATTATAATATATAATATTATAATATAATATATATAATAATATAATATATATAATAATATAATATAATAATATAAATTAATAATAATAATAATAATAATAATTGTTATTAATAATAACAATAATAGTAATAAATAGAAAGGGGACAGGCAGGTGAAGAGAAAAAAGAAAACTGTCCTCCCCACCCACATGTTTTAATTACTGCTAAAAAGTTATGATTGGAAGAAGTAATTTCCAGCGAACCAGCAATTAATTGATTTTCTGCCTCTCCAGCAAGTACACATTCCCTAAGAGATGGATGGTCTGATGGGCAGGGGAGACGCTTGGCGGGGACCAACCGTGTATGTCCATCATAATCCCCTCTGGTCCCAAACCTAATCTGGAAGTGGCAGGTCAGAGCTAGTGGCTTTGGCATCTAGAGAAGCTGAGAGCAGAGAGAACAAAGGCAGAGAATCAGTTGTAGTGGCACTAAAAAAAGGAAAGGGAATGTAGCTAAAGCAACCTTACAGTGAATCTTCAAAATGCTCGATTTTTGTAGCTGATGGACGGATTTCAGGGAGACTACAAGTTTCTTGAAATAATGCACAAAGCTCTGTGTGGATGAGCATTTTTTTCTGAAGAAGAGAACCGTGGTTTTCATTAGAGTCTCAAAATGCTTCACGATTCCCTCAAAGTTAAGTGCCAACAGTCCTGCCTACTTACCATTCTTTTCAAATAAAAAAATGAAGGCTGAGGAAGAATTCAGGAAAGATCCAAGGACACACTATAAAGGAACGGGAGGTCGGAATTTGAACCAATGTCTCCAGACACCTGCTCCTGTCCATTTCCCATTCTATACATTTCTTCTCTGTCCTGGCTTCTAGATTAGAGCAGCAGTTTGAAGGTCTAGCTCCAAAAATATAGTACCTGTGTTATGGTTGGTCTTTGATATCTAACCATGCCCCTACCCTTTGTAGGTCCTGTCCTATATTGGAACTTATTTCTATTATTTATCTTTCTAACACCTGAAATCTATTAAGTTCCCATCATATCATTTTAACTATCCAAACTCATGGTCACTCTAAGACTGTGAGGGTCTGCAACAGCAAATAAATGGCTTTGGAAAGAGGGATAGGACAGAGCAAAACTTTCTCCCTGAGGACTATTTCTTCTTGCTTCTATCCTTGGCTCAGCCTGACATCTTCATTTGCCTTTTGTGTCTTTGAGTAGCTGGGATGACAGACGCACGCCACCACACGCCACACACGCATGCCTGGTGACCTCCTGATTTTTAAGTCAGCTAATCTTAGCACCTACCTCAGCCCTTCCCAGATCAGTCTGCCTATGTAGTTATCTGAACTCTTCTCTTCCCTGGCTCCCATATGAACTTCCTCCCGAACCCCAAATTCTCCCTCCATGGCTTCACTCAGTTACCCAAAGCAGCTCTGGAGGAGCCTGCAGTGACCATGTGGTTCAACCTCAATGTCTAGAGACAGAGACAGCCCAGAAGGTGAGGGCAGTGTCCCACCACGCTGGCCAGTCCTCCGCCAGCCTGGGGCGAGGCGGGAGCGGGCGGCTTTGATGGCAGCAGGGCGCCTTCCTTCTTCTTCTCATCTTTTTGATCTCCTAAACTCCGTGAAGTAGGCAATATGGGGAAATAGTCAAAGACTATCTATCAGAAAAAGAAAAATGACCTGGACGGAGCCTTAGAGATCATCTGTCTCCGTGTTTGCCAAGATATGAGAGAGGATATAAGTCTGGTTTACAGAGGGGATTCCGGGAGGCACCCAGTCAACCACAGAGAACTCCTGACGGAAGGCTCTTCCTCCTCCTTGGTCCTCTTAGGATCGTCATCATGGTGAGGTTGAGGAGACTCTCCCAGTTGGGCTCCATATCTCGACACCTGCCAATCTCTCTTCCAGTAAGAGAAAGAGGGTCTAGCTCGTCCTTCCTCCTTCCCTCCCTCCCTCCCTCCCTTCCTTCCTTCCTTCCTTCCTTCCTTCCTTCCTTCCTTCCTTCCTTCCTTCCCCTTTTATAGTGGTTACCTTTTATCTAGACAAAGTTATAGATGTTTTCTACTTACAGCCGTGGTAGAAAGATTCCTTCTTTTCAAATCGATGTATTTAAGCATAAACAAGTGGTTTTATTTGAAAAAATTGAAAAAATCCTAGTAAATGGGGTCTGTGGATGTGGCAGAAAAATCAAGAAGGTGGTCAGGGAATGGCTAAATGTCAATTGATATTTATCTAATTCAAACTTTCTTTTATTTATTTATTTTTTTTACTAGGCAGGGAGACAGAGTCCAGGAAGAAAACACTTTAGTAGCCCTTGGGATTACCTGCAGGGGCTCCCAGTACAGTGCTCCTCATGCCCCAATCCAGTCGAGAAGCTTGTTTCGTGGGGAAGGAAAGAGCTGCAGCCTTAGGCTCCCTGTGTACAATAAAGGAGCTGGAGGGAGCATTGGGGCATTTTAGAAGTGGTTCCATTGGCTGTCCTTGTCTTTCTCCAGAAGCCTCTGTTGGCAGCTTGTTTATCCCAGAAGAGTAAAGGTTGGGGGGGGCATGTTCTATGATGCCGTTGCCTTCCTTGTTTAGATCTACAGCCTCTTCTCTCATCTCTCCTAAAACAGATTATTCAAATGACTCCTTCTGAAGTGCTCTTCTGCGGTGGTCGCCCCAGCTTAAACAGCCGAGATGCTCCTTGCTCCCTGTCAAACCATGTTTTCCTTCTGTATCTTGGCATTCAGAGCCTCAAGGCCAATTCCCCCTTTGTTTTTATCTCCAGTCGCTTCCCTGAACCATCACACATTCCAGCCACATAGAACTGTACATCTTCCCTAAGGATGCTCCCTCTTTTCCTGGAATTCCCTCCTTTTATCTCTGGCCATCCACATGCTACCGAGCACTGTTGACTTCCCTCATCTAAAGGACTCACTCTTTTAAGAAGCCCTCCCTTTTTTAAATTCGTATGACTGGATCTTTTTTTCCTCTATCATAAGCAGGACCCACACTTTGCTGAACAGCTTGCTAAATATAATTTGCAAAGTCCCGTTCAAATGGATGATCTCATTTAGTTGCTGCAGCAAACCTATGAGCTAGGCATTGTCATTAAGACTCCCATTGTATAGCGGAGAAACGAAGGCACAGAGTGGTTAAGCAGCTTGCCCAAGGTCAAGGGTTTGGAGACACAGGTCTTTTGGACCTCAGAGCTCACGTTCAGAGCTAGTGTTCCCTCCTGGCCTCCCTAGCTGGCTTCTGAAGCATCTTACTTCTAGTTGGCTGAGTGGATTATGGGGAGATCTCTGCTCCACGCTTCCTGGGAGGCTGCCGTAGCCAGACACATGTCTGGAGTGAGGACAGAGATGGCAAATGCCTTTTCCCAATGGTGGTGGTTTAGGGAGCCGGGTCTGGCAATGACGTCAGGGTTGTCCATGGAGTCCCTGCACCTGTAGCCCTGGAGTGCTGGTAAGAAAGCCGTGCAGGGGAGGGACCCAGCAGGCCTGTGGTGCTGCTGTGATGCAGGGAGAGGGCCCAGCTTCAAGGAGAGCAAGGACTTGGCTCCTGTCCCCGGGTTCCTGCAGCTGCAGCCTTGCACAGCCTGTGCTTGCCCAGGGACGCCATCAATCGCTGGCCACAGGCTTGACAGCCAGCCGCGATGTGACCAGAAAGCCAACGTGAGCCAGTGCAGGCACTTCAGTGACCGCTCACTTCACGGTCCTCTCATCCATCATGCGAGACAGAGGAGCCACCGGGACAGTCACCTTCTCTCCAAAGGAGAGTTCGAGGTGAGGCTGTTGAGGCAGGTGGGCAGAGTGCATTAACTCTCAAAGCAAGGGTCGGATTCTCAGCAGAGCTTCACATCGTCTTCATGCGTTCATGGCCTTACTGTACTCCACTCCCGTTAAATTCCTTCATTTATTGATCAGGTGCTATGGCATGACTGCTAGACAACAGACAACGCTTCCTGACATCTTCTAAAAGATGAGAGAGGCCCGGCACAGAGACATACACCTGTAATCCCAGTACTTGGGAGGCTGAGACAGGAGCACCACAGGTTGGAGGCTAGCCTCAGCAATTTCATGAGATCCTGTTTCAAGATAAAAAATAAAAAGGACTGGGGGTGTAGTTCAGAGATAGAGCACCCCTGGGCTTAATGCACAGTACTAAAAAATAAAAATTAAAGATGAAGGAGAACAAATGTTCTTGTTTCACAGACCAAGGAGCTAAGAAGTAGCTATGGGAAGCACGCCAGTGTGGTAGGCAACGAACCTTAAATTTTAGTTCTGGGATTGCTGTTCTCATTTGAGTGAAATTGAGAAAAATCATTTCCCTTCTCTGAGCCAGAGTTTATCCATTTCTTTTTCACGAATTATTTATATTTAGATTTCATTATTTTGAAAAAATAAAAAATGCTCACAGATGGTTGAAACTGAAGCTTTTTTAAAGGTATAAAAACCAAGATAGGCTGGGATGTGGCTCAGTGGTAGAGCACTTGACTAGCACGTGTGAAGCCCTGGGTTCAGTCCCCAGCACTGCCAAAATCAAACAACAACAACAAAAACCCAAGTGTTTTGCTCAGCCTTCTCATTGCTGTGACCTCAAATACTTGATGACCACAACTTAGAGGAAGGAAGATTTATTTGCTCACAGTCTGGAGATTTCAGTCCATGTTAGGCTAGGTCACATCTGCAGAGTTCAGGGCATGGAGGTGGGGAGCAGAGACAGCAAGGGGAGGAGGTGAGGGACATATATATATATATACACACACACATATATACACAGTCCCCAAGGACCCACCCTCAGTGACGTACCTCCTCCTGCCACACTCTATCTGCCTACCTTAGCACCCAATAAAGCTATTAATCTATCAATGGTTGTATCCACTGATGAGATTGGAGCCCTCACAATTCGGTTATTTCACCTCTGAACATTTTGCATCGTCAGTACGTGAGCTCTTCCCGGGGACATTCAATATCCAAACCATAACCCCAAGCAAGTCCTTCTTACAATCTCTCCTGAGCGCTAGTGCCTGCATCCAGAGATGACAACTCTACTTTGCTGGAAAATTCTGTGTGTGTTTGTATATGTGTGTGTAAAACAAATGGGGATATGCCATGCTGAACCTGGTGTTTTTAAACTTAGCAATACGTCTTAGGAACCTTTCCATGTCAGCAGATTCCTCTAACTCACTTTTTTAAAAGGTTACTCGTGATTATGTTGTAGGGATGTGTGATATTTAATGACTGGTTTGCTGTTGATAAATGCTTATATTTTTTCCCTCTTTTTGTGGCTTTATAAACACTGCTGCAATGAATTTCTTTGTACATATATCTTGGCATACTTTGGGGTAAATTCTTAGCAAAGAAACTGCTGAGTCAAAAGGAAAGTGATTTTTTGAAAGTTATTACTGTATTGTCTTCCAAAGTTTGCCTTGATTAATATTCCGACCAGTAGTGTATGAGAGTGCCTTTTCTCACAAATTTCCTTCTTTTGGCCGATCTTACAAAACCTATTTTAAAATAAGTGGGCAGAACCTTAAATCCTAGCTTCAACTTGACCCCCCCCCCATCTTCTAAGTTGTTATGTATGCTCCACTTACGGTGTTTGGTTTCTTTCCTCTATTAGATATGAGGCTAGGGAAAACATAATTGCTCATATTAGAACAATAAAAATCTCTTCTTTTCCTTAAGTTATCTAACAGTGTAAGAAAAAAAGGCAGTTAGCCAGAGCTACTAGAGACAAAATCTGTGAGCAAAGAAGAGAGAGAGAAAGAGGGAGAGAGAGGGAGGGGGGAGGCATGGAGGGAGGGAGAGAGGGAGGGAGAGAGAGAGAGAGAGAGAGAGAGAGAAGAAGAAGAAGAAGAAGAAGAAGAAGAAGAAGAAGAAGAAGGGAGAAGAGAAGGGAAGGGGAGGGAAGGGAAGGGAAGGGAAGGGAAGGGAAGAGAAGAGAAGAGAAGAGAAGAGAAGAGAAGAGAGAAGAGAGAAGAGAGAAGAGAGAAGAGAGAAGAGAGAAGAGAGAAGAGAGAAGAGAGAAGAGAAGAGAAGAGAAGAGAGAAGAGAAGAGAAAAGGGAGCTATGCCCTGCTATCAGGGACAATTGTTGGAAGCAACGTACTTAATTATTCTACAAGGGTTTGGCACGTGCTGACCCTGGCCCTTTGGTTTTAAGCCCCTGGAAGCGATGTTAAGGTCTCCTTTCATGGTGCCTGTCCCTGCAGAACTCAGTCAAAAATGACTGCTAGCTGGAAGCCCTGGTGCTGCTGGGCTTTCCTGGGCAGGTTTGGCATATTGGCAAGGTTTTATAAAGAGAAATGGATAGAACTGGAGAGCATCATGCTAAGTGAGATCAGTCAGACACAGAGAATCAAGGGCGGCATGTTTTCTCTCATATGCAAGAGCTAGAGAGAAAAAAAGGAAAGAGAAGGGACCTCGTGTAAAGTAGGAGACATCCGGAGAGCAGAGGAAGGGAGTCAGGGAGGGAGGAGAGAAGGGCAAGGGGAGGTGCGGGGAAGGAAACAGACCAAATAATGCTATGTACATATATGAATGTATCACGATGAATCTCTCTATTGTGCACAATTAACAATGCACCAAAAATGATATATATCTATACATTAAAACAAAAACAAAAGCAAAAGCTTGGTATGTTTATAAAATGTTAAAGGACTTGATCATTACACCTGTCAATGCCTCTAACTCCCTGGGCGATCCTGGGTGAGTTCTCTTTACTCTTTTGATCCTCAGATCTAGTTCCCATTAATTGCGTTGGGGACTAGAGTCGATCAGCTCTCATTATTGAATGCTATTTGTGATCAGCTAATGGATCATACCATGATTTTTTAAATTTAATTTTTAGCATAGTTTCTTTTTAAATTTTTATTGTTTTTTAGGAACCATCAAACTATTTCCATGTTGGCCATGCCACTTTATCGTCCTCACTTTATGTACAAGATGTGTTACACCTTCTAATTTCATTTATTTTTTGTGGTACTTGGGATTGAACCCAGGGGCATTCCACCTCTGAGCTACACCCTCAGCCCTTTTTATGTTTTTGTTTTGAAACAGAGTCTTGCTAGGTTGCTGAGAGTCTCACTAAATTGCTGAGGCTGTCCTTGAATCTGTGATCATCTTGTCTTAGCCTCCCAAGTACTGGGATTATAGGTGTGCACCACCACACCCGGCTCATCTTCTCCTTTTAAACAACTCCAGTGCTAAAGATTCCACCACCGTCCTCCTTGTTCTAGTTAAGCACTCTTAGTGGCTTAGTGTCTAATATATCCAAGAATAGTGGAGAAAGCAACATAATATAGGCAAGGACTCTAACATGGATGTTGGTGATAAAAACCTTCATTCCTATTATTTGCCTATAGATATTGGCTTCTTTCCTATTTCTTCTTTTTCTTTTCTTTTCTTTTTTCTTTTTTTGACTGTGCTGGGAATCATACCCAGGTCCTCACTCAGGCTGGGCAAGTGCTCTACCACTGAACTTCAACCCCCAGCCCCTTTTGTCTTTTCAGTAATAGCCATTATTCCTGGGGTAAGGAGATAGCTCACTGTGATTTTAATTTTCATTTCCATGATGCCTAGTGATATTGAGCATTTTTCCTACACCTATCAGCCATTTTCATGTCTTCTTTTGAGAAATGTTTATTTAGATCTGTTGCCTGTTTTTAAACTCAGGTTTTTTTGCTATAATTTTTTTGGGGGCTCTTTATATATTCTGGACATTTACCTCTTGTCGAATGTATAGTTTGAAATTATTTCCTCTCATTCTGTAGATTGTCTCTTCACTCTGTTGACTGTTGTCTTTGCTGAGCAAAACAGTTTTAGTTTGAGGTAATTTCATTTGTCTATTTTTTGCTTTTGTTTCCTGTGCTGTTGCGGTCTTGTAAAAAAAGAAAAAAACTTTTCCTATCCCAATGTCCTGAAGCATTTCCCTCATGTTTTCTTCTAGTAGTTTCATAGTTTCAGATTCTCCATTTAAGTCATTAATCCATTTAGAGTTGATTTTTGTAACTGGTGACCGAGAGGGGCCTAGTCTCATTCTTCTGCCTGTGGAGATCCAATTTCCCTAGCAGCATTTATTGAAACAACTGTCTTTTCTCCAATGTGTATTCTTAGTAGTACTTTTGTCAGAAATCAATGGGTTTGTTTCTAGACTCTCTATTCTTTCTGTCCTATTGATCTAAATATAGTTTTTGTTTTTTTTTCAGTACTGGGGATTGAACCCAGGGGCATTCTACCTCCGGGCTACACCCCTAGTCCTGTTGTTTTTATTCTTTATTTTGAAACAGGGTCTTGCTAAGCTGCAGAGGGCCTCACTAAGTAGCTGAGGCTGGCCGAGAACCCAGATCCTCCAGTCTTAGTCTCCCAAGTACTGGGATTACAAGCACGCGCCACCATGCCTGGCTTAGTTTTTGCTTTTTAATCAAAGTTTAAAGAATCGGTTCTCTCAAGGTTAATGTGAAAAATGCATACTATACCTAATAATACTTTTTCACCTTCTTTTTTGGGGGAGGAGGATACTAGGGATTGAAACCAAGGGCATTCTACCTCTAAGCTACACCCCCAGTCACTTTTATTTTTTGTTTTGAAAGAGGGTCTTGCTAAGTTGCTGAGATTGTCCTTGAACATGCAATCCTCCTGTCTCAGCCTCCCAAGTACTTGGATTATAAGTGTACACTACCATAACCAGCTATGGAAAGTTATTGAACATTATTTCTTTGATGATTTTCTTTCCACTATTTCTTCTTTTCTGTCTGGTTGGGACCCCTATTATAACACATGTTGTATCTTCTAGATGGATTATCTATCTTTCTATTATTTACTTCCCTCTTGCTTTTTTTTGGTCTTTTGGCTTATATGTTTGGTAGATATCTTTGACTTTGTCTTTCAATCCTTTGTTTGGTTTTTCATTTCTCTGATCACATTCTTAATTTAAGAGTTCTTTCATTTTACACTTCTTTTATCCATGAGCTGGTTCAATTATTAAGGTAAGACTTGTCTATGCCAGGTGTGGTGGCACACACTTGCAATCCCAGTACTTGGGAGGCAGAGAAAGGAGGATTGCAGGTTGGAGGACAGCCTCAGCAAATAATGAGACTCTCATCAACCTAGTGAGGACCTGTTTCAAAATAAAATAGGACTGGGGGTGTAGCTCAGAGGTAGACCGTTCCTGGGTTCAATCCCTAGTCTCACACACACATACACACACACACACATACACACACACACACACACACACACACACACAGAGGCTTGTCTAATATCTTGCCTAGAATATATGGCTGCTGTTGTTTATGTAGTCCAATTATACAGAAAAAACGCTGGCGTCTCAGCTGTCAGGGTGTAACTGTTCAGTTAGTACCCTTCTGAATTCTTCCTGAGGCCTACATTTCTGGAGATCTTGGTTTTATTCGTTCTTCAGAATGAACTTCCAGCTTTCTGTCAGAATTGGTTTGGCAATTTCATAGCTATATAGGTTGGGGAAGTACATCCGGGGACATAACTACTATTTCAAAACCTTTTATTATGAAAAGTCTCAAACATACTGAAATAGAGAAAAGAGTGTAAGGAATCCCCATCTTCCTAACACCTCCCTTCAATATTTGACTAATCATTTCTTCCCTCCTCTTCTTCCTCGTCCTTGTCCTCCTCCTCCTCCTCCTCCTCCTCTTTCTCTTCCTTCTTTCTTCTTCTTCCTTCTCCTTCTCCTTCTCCTTCTCCTTCTCCTTCTCCTTCTCCTTCTCCTTCTCCTTCTCCTTCTCCTTCTCCTTCTCCTTCTCCTTCTCCTTCTTCTTCTTCTTCTTCTTCTTCTTCTTCTTCTTCTTCTTGGTAGGATTGAACCCAGGGGACTCTACCTTGCAGCTACACCCCCAGGCCTATTTACTTATTTATTTGTTTATTTATTTTGAAGTAGGATTTCACCAAGTTTGCTGAGGCTGTCCTCAAACATATGATCCTCTTGTCTCTGCTTCCCAAGTTCTGGGATTACAGGCACGCACCACCATGCCTGGCTAATTTCCACTTCTTAAATTTATTCACAACCCATGCCCCTGTGTTCAGCCCTAACTTTGCCTGCTCCAAGAGGTCCCAGTACCTCCCTTTGCTGAGGATTCTGGAGTTTCTTCACTGTCAACTGGATTGCTATTCATTCATTCATTGCCCCCACAACTACCCTTGGATTCTGCTTTCTTGGATCTCATGCAGTTAGCCCTTCTTTTTTTTTATTTTACAGCTTCCAGGTTTTTGTTATTATCTTCTATTCTTTTGTTCTATTTGTTGACATTCATTTCTCCATAGTTAGTATTCTCTCTGACACCTAAAATGTTAATAGACTCTGCCTGAAAATTTGTTTCCCCAACTTTTTGACAGGCTGATTCTTCTTGTCTCATTTTACTCTTCACATTTTTCTAAACGCTCTCCCTGGCCTCCTGATTATGGGTCCAGGACCCAGCTCTGTCCTCTGATTTTATCCCTTACTTTATCTTACCATAGCACTCAGTAGAAGTAAGTTCTGGGAGGATGGGTATATGTTCCCAGCACAGATTAGACATACAGGAAAGTGTCATGTAGCATGCACCAGAAATAACTGTTTTTAAAATACCAACTTATTTAATTTGTAGAACAACTCTAGAATGTAGGCACTGTTCTATCCCCAATTTATAGATAAGAAAAGTGAGGCATTCATATGCACTAAGTTGCCCAATTTCACATCATTAGTGTCTCGGTCAATATTCTCACTGCTCTAATCCAAGACAACTGACCACACAACGCAGAAGAAGGAAGATTTATTTGCTCACAGTTTTCTTGAGATCTCGGAGTTTCAGTCCCTGTCAGGCCGGGTTACATCTGCAGAGCTCAGGGCATGGCAGAGGGAAGCAGAGAGAGGGAGAGCGCAAGGGCTCTACTTTCACATCCTGAAGGCCAGAGAGTACAAGAAGCAAGAGAGTATAGCACGCAAAGGGATTCAAAGACAAAGGCACAGTCCCTAAGGCCCCACCCCCAGGTACCCGCCAGCCACACCCCACCTGCCCAGGTTATGGCCCAGTAAATCCAAATGAATTTACACACTGATGAGATTACAACCCTCATGACTTAATGACATCAATTCTGAACATTTAATACATGAGCGCTTCAGGGGACAGTCTATAGCTAACCATCACAATTAGTAAGTGGAGGAAGAGCCAGGAACAGAGCTCAGGTTGCCTGTTTCCAGAGCCTGGTGGGTAATGGGTATTCAGATCCAGCTGTAGAATAAATGGGCATATTTATTCTATTTGTTGGGATGATGGAGCTGGCCAGGCAGGCCCCCGGCACCAGGGAGGTGAGGAAGCCCTCCCTGACCTCTTCTCCAAGAGCACTTCTGTCTTATCCCGAGGCACTGGATGTTTACAGTCTGATGAAAGGGTTGAAAGTCATTGCTATTCATATCTGCAGATACTCATCTGTTGCCTGCCCTCCGGATACCCGGAGAAGAGACCTTCAGAATCAGGACACAGTGGCCTCACAGAATCCACTTGAAATTAACCCTCGTCTGGATTCTGCCCTTTCCAGAGTTTAGCAGAGTGTCTGTCATTTTGTAGGGTTCTCAGTGTGTGTTGAGGGTCTGTCATAAGACACTCAACAGGTCAGATCCGCCAAGCGATCAATCTGTCAATCACTCAGTGTCAAGTTAGAAGTCATTTAGCCCAACTCATACCTGGGGCCCAAGCATTAAAAAATTACAAGGTCAGACCTTGACTATACCCTCCTGTCCTGTTTTAGTATCAATCTTCCTTATCCCGGCACCAGTGCCAAATGCCTAGTGTCCAAATGTCACGCATTTGTATGAGTGCCCATTTCCCCAGACACCTCACTGCAATATCTTTCCTGTATATCAATTAACTAATGCTCATATAGTCAATGCTAGGAGTTTAATGATTAAAAAAATAACCGTGTACCTGGATGTGGTGGCACATGCCTATAATTCCAATGCTTGGGGGGCTGAGACATGAGGATTTCAGGTTCAGAGTCAGCCTCAGCAATTTATTGAGACCCTCAGCAACCTAGCAAGACCCTGTTTCAAAATAAATAATAATATTACTAAAATAGGGCTGGGGGTATAGGTCAGAGGTAGAATGCCCCTGGGTTCAATCCCCAGAACCAAAAAATAAAATTAAACAAAATTGTGGTTCACAGAGATTTTTCAAGTCCTTAAATTCCTATTGTGTGTCTTCTCTTGGTCTTAGCTTTGTAAAAATTGCAAAGAGGCATGGCGATATTTCTGCCCTTCAGGAACGTAAATGCTGGATGGGAGAAACAGGACAAGTATGCAGCAAATCAGAGCACAGTTAGGAACTAAACTGCGGGAGGCTTTTGTAGTGAGCTCCCTGAAAGGGGACAGCAGTATGGATCAGGATGGATTAGGCATATACTGCAGGGTGTGTGCTGTATATCAACCAGGAATCAAACAATAGGGGGTCTCTTTATACTCCTCTCACTTTTCCACCAAAATGTCAAGACCTTGCCTACTTTGGTCACCCCATATTATCAGTTCCTAGAACAGTGCTTAGTAAATGGTTGTTGCATGAATGAATGCTTGAGGGAGGAGGAGGCGATGAAGGTAGATGCACGAGACAGACCCAGGGCATGGACTCTATTTTTCTCCCTGGAGGATATATATTCAGCTGCCCCAGGTGTTGGTAAATTATCTCATAGACTAATCTCAAAAAAATCCCTTCCTGCCCTGCCATCCTCTGGTTCTGTGACTCTAATCCCTGTAAAGAGCTAATAGTTGCTAATGGCTTAATGTTGGATTCTTCCTACAGCGATTTGCATTTAACACTGGAATTCTAAAGATACCTGCATCCCTAAGCAGAGGGATTTTAGTAACAAAACCAACTGGGGAGATAATTGCGGGCTTCAAGGGATAGGTCCCTGAATATTAGCTCACTCAGCTGTCTCTGCTCCACCTACTCATGAGGGTGACCCAGGAAGAATGATTTTGGCAGTCATTCTCTGACCCCCAGGGACAGTGAGAGCTGTAAAGTTATTTTTCCCCCTATGGTCTCATTCCTTTGTCTCTGAGTCAACCAATGGGCATATTATCCACTCTACCCTGTGGCCCCTAAGCTTTATTTTTCTCTGGTAGCATTGATTTTCATTAGTGTAGGTCTACTAAGGCTTTGCATTAGGTCCCGGTTGCTGTGTGAGCCTCCAGGCTTGTAGGAGAACAAGTGGGTATGTCATCTGTACTCAGTGTGTGTGAAAGAGGGAGTCCAGGCTCCCAGGTGGTCAGAGTGAGGAGAGAGATAGGGGAAGAGGTATGGGATGTCAGTAGACCTCTTGGTTGGTTGATGGGTTGGTTG
Source organism: Glis glis (assembly GCA_004027185.1). Classification (NCBI taxonomy): domain Eukaryota; kingdom Metazoa; phylum Chordata; class Mammalia; order Rodentia; family Gliridae; genus Glis; species Glis glis. The sequence goes on along the minus strand of PVJS01031672.1, from coordinate 9,779 downwards.
ACCAACCTCTTGGTTGGTCGGGCTCCATTGTGCTGGCATCCTCCTGAAGTTTTGAGTGGCATCCCAGGCCTCACTGGTGGCAGTGCCCCATATCCCATTGATTCCAGATCTTCCTTACCAGGTCCTTGTCTTGCCAAGTCGAAGAATGAAATTCACAGACAACAGAAGAGTAAGTGTAAGAATATAAGATTTTATTTTAGACCAAGGGAAAATGGAACTGAAACACCCTGCTGGACCATGGCAGACACAAAAGACCAATGAGGCCTTTTGACACCATCAGCAGGAGCCCAGACCAAACACCAGCAATTGTACACCACTGGTCTCTGAAGTCCACATGATTCAGAGCCATGGAGAGGCCAAGAAAGAGTGGGAGAGTAACACCCTATTGGGCTGTGGCAAACACTTAGAATTGGCAGGACTTCCAGCAATTGTTTATGCAAAACACAGCCACAGAGGTAGAAGGGACAGCAGAGCTCCCATGCAAGGGAGGGGACCTGAAGAGGGCTGCCATTGAAGGCTCTTGGGAGATTAGTTTTTATATCATTTGTGACTCCCCATTTGTTCCTGATTGGTCTTATCTGGATCCTGGGACCCAATGTCTGTAAGTCTAGTTTCAATCTTTCATTTGAATCTTTGCTATGATTGGTCCTTTCAGAGTCTAGTTTCAATCCCTAATTTGAATTTTGACTCCCCCTAGTGACATCTTTGCAGTTTGGCTTGTTCTTCTAACCTCTGGTTCTTTCCCTTTCTGGTGTCATCCCCCCAACACACATCTCTTGATTACTCTTGGAATCCACCCATGCCAGTTGTTTTTGGAATTCCAACTTGTGCTGTCTCTGCCTGGTCATTGTTATCTCTGTAGATTATTAGCCTTCCCTGTTTCTGAATTTACAGATGGTTTCTTCTAAACCTCCCTGTTCCTAGGTCCTCAACAACCTAAACCTCCCTGTTCCTAGGACCTTAATAACTTAGTGAGATCCTATTTCAACTAAAAAATAAAATAGGAAAATAAGGCTGGCAGTGTAACTTAGAGGTAGAACACCCCTGAGTTCAATCTCCAGTAACACACACACACCCATAGCTGCTTCTAGCAACATCATTTAGAATGCAGAAAGTGTGAACTTGTGGACACACTGCCCAGCTTTTGAGCCCTCCACCCTCTCCAGCCCTCGCCTCAGCCTCTGTGTCTGCCTCTAATTCTCTGTACATGTGGGGGAAGAGCATTGAACAGGGGACTAGGAGGCCAGGACTTCAATCTCAGCTCAACTGCTTGTTTTTTGACTCTTCTGGTCCACTTATACTCTCTGGGGCTCAGTTCTCTATCTGTAAAATGATATTAATATTACAAAAAGTTGATAAAGACAGTCACAACCACAACCACAACTGAGCACTTGGTAGGCAGATAGTATCTCACTAAGTCTTTGGACAGATGTAGAAGTTAGATATGAGCAATATGCATCCCCACGTAACAGATAAAGAGACTGGCACTGAAGTTAAGTGACTCACTCAAGGTCACGTGGACATTAAATACTGACTCTTTGGGGACAGATTCAAATTCTGTGACAGCCTGTAAGGTCCAGCATGAATTCCCTTCAAACCATGGTCTCTCCATCCCATCCCCACCCCTTTCTGTACTTCAGCCACACACCACACTGACCTTTTTTTTTTTTTTAACTCTCCAGTATGCCGCTCTGTCTTCCACCCCTGGGCTTGATGTTGGGTAAGTTGTTTCTAGATATAATGTTCCTGTTACTCCTATGCTTGGTGAACACCTCCTATTCACTCAACTCTCATCTTTTCAGGGAAGCTGATGGAGGTTTTAAAATAGGCCCATCATTTCTTTGACAATCTTCCTATTCAGAAGAGGAGTCTAATTCCTGCTGCTGAATCTGGACATGCTGATGATTCTTGGGTCAAGGGTAGGAAGGAAGTGATACTGTATAATTCCCGAGGCTGGGTTATAATCCACCTCTTTTGTTGGAGCAGCTGTGCTTGGAGCCCTAAGCTACTACATAGGAATGCCAACTTCCTTGAAGCCCCCTGATGAAGGGGCCATGGATAGGCTCTGTTGGGCAGTCACCTGAGCTCCCAGATGCCAGCCATCACCAATGGTCAGTCATGTGAGTGAGCCACCTTGAATACCCAGCCCCTGCAAACCTTCAGTCCACCACAGGCTGAAGCCCACTTGGAGACACAAAGAGAGAATTCCCAGCTGAGCCTTTGCAGAGTTTCTAACTCACAAAACCATGACCAAAGCACAATGGTTGTTTCAAGTTGTTTAGGTTTAGAGAAATTTGTTATGTGGAAATAGAAATGTTAACACAGTTCTCCTTGGCTGCTCCTCCCCTCTTTGACCAAGGCAGGCTCCTTTTTGTATATTCATGTAGAACCAAATTCTTTTTCTTCAGAACACTTAGCCTGGTTTAGAGATTTTAATATACTCAATAGTGTTCTTACTTGGTCTTCTTTCTCCCACTAGTCTGGAAGCTTCATGAGAAAGGAACCATGGCTGTTTTCCTTGGTGGCCATGTTGTTTAGGAGTGAATTGGCTATAAGGAATTTACTGGCAGTAGCTGAAGCCTATGGTAGTTTGTATCCCTTACGTGACATTAAATGTGGATATGGGTGGCACTGGTGTTAGTTCAGCTGCTCGGTGAAACATGGAGGACCTGGGCACTGTCCTCTTCCTTTCCACCATACCCAGCCAGTTATATTTTCTGTCCTTTTCCTTTTGGCCATACCAAGCCTATTATATTTTCATCCTCAGGTTAGTTTCCTCATGGTTGCAAGATGGATGCCTCACCTCCAGGTATTACATTTTTATTCAATATCCCAATAAGGAAGAAGTAAAAGGATAGGAAAAGGGCTCCCCCTCCTCCTGCAGATCCATTATTTTTCCATTAAGAAAGTCTCCAACAGTTTTTTCTTTATGTCTCATTGGTCAAGACTGAGTCATGTGTTATGCAGAAGCGAGTTGACATAGTAGGCTGCGGGCTGCTACCTTTGGAAAAATCTGCTTGCAAGGTTGGCCTTGGCCGGTATCTGAGAACTTGGTATTCGATCCACTCCCTAGAGGGTAAAGGCCAAACCCCTGAACTGTTTGTACAATCTGATCTATGCTGAGCACCTCCTTTCTTTCTGATAGTCTAAAATTTTGGTATGTTCTAGGCGCAGGGTGCTGATATGACCAGCTCCCAGGAAGAACCTTGGATTCTGAGTTCCAAGTGGGCTTTCCTAGGCAGAAGCCTTGCACATGTGGTTCTACACTGTATTTTTTCCTCATGTGTCCCCTAGAGATGGAGATAGCATAAAGAAATTGGTGCATAGATTTCTCTAGAATTCACCTGTGTCTTTCCCCCTTTGCTAATCCTATTTTTATAAGCTTCCGCCATTAATGACTCTAGAAAATTACCAAATGTTTGCATGATCGAGACCCCCTTTCCTCCCTGAAACAAATGGTCACTGCTAGACCCATAGTAATCATAGAGGAATGGAAGGATTACAATGACTAGCTTGGGACAATGCAATTCACCCTTTGCCTGGGGACAGACCTGACATGACACTGGAACACACATTTGAGGATCTGGGACTCATTGGGAGGGAGATGATGTGAGCATGTTAGAGAGTGATGTTAGAGGCTCGTGTAGCTCCTGGTACATTGAAGGACCATAGTACACACATTGAGAAAGAGAGAGAAAAAAAGAATGAGCTGGGCAGAGCCAGATTTGGGGCCCAGGCGTCACCAATGCTCAGCTCTCCCCCGTCACGCCCCTTTGCCACCACACCTCCCCTTTGCCTTCTCTCCTGCAGTGCTGGTGGGAGGGTCATGAAGAAGCCTTGCGAAGGGACCAGACACTGTAAAGATGGGAAGGCTCTCTGCGTGCTACATGCAATGGCACGAGGCAGATTTGTTTTGTCCACTTGGGAAGTGGGTGAAATAGCGTCTGCTTCCAGCCCATCTGGCGCTGTGTCTGGCACGGGTATTTTGGAAACCCTGTTGGATTGGTTCAGATGGAAGTTTTACTCTATTTTCTTCAATGATTCTTGCATCAAGCCAAAATAATTTCATTTTGAGAATCCTTGCTTTCATTGTCTTCGTATTTTAAATCAGTGGTTCTTAGGAAAAATGAAGGTCTTGTAAGTAGTGTTTCCTTGTTTGGCTGCGATGCTAAGGAAATTGTTTGGCATAGCTACATGTGAAGATAGGGGGCAGGTAGGACACCTAATGTGGAGAAGAGAGTGAAGGGGGATTCTACCCGAGGCAGGGACATCTTGTGTGTGTCAGCCAACCCCGGTACACTCCAGCACTAGACACAACACAGGGCACTCACAGGAGGTTTACAGTGGCTTGCCACTGATTTTGTTGTGTTCTGATATACACATATATATCAGAATATATATATATATATATATCTCAGATATATATATGATATATGTATCATATATATGTGATATATATCACATATATATCAGAATATATATATATATATTATTTTGGTGTGTATGAATGAAAAAGATAACATCATTGTGTTCCATAGAATATCAATTTCAAGAATGACCTTAGATTTAAACCAACCCAAGGTCCTAATTTGCAGATAGAGCAACCAAGGTCCAGAGAGGAAGGGACTCATCTAATGTCACACAGGAAATGAGCGTCAGAGGCAGGATAAGGAGCCCTTTGCGGCTCTTGCTACAGTGCTCCCCCACATGTCACAGGCTTCCAGTGGCGCAGCGGGTAGTAGAATCTTCCTGCAAGTTCACCCAGGCCCTTGTGACTTTTCAAGCTACGTTCAGAGGTAAGTCTGTATCTTAGTCCTGAGGAAACTGAGGTAAGAGCACTAAAAGGATTGACTAGAATTCGAGCTTGGTCCTTTTAACTCTGAGGCCTTGCTTTTTACTCTACTCTAGATGGTGGAATTGTAGCTATGATGATAATTACGACTGCTATCCTCAGTTAAAAGGCATTGGGCTACCATGAACAGAAAATGTATTTATTTTATGTAGCAGGGATTTATTTTTTCACCTAGAAAAGGCAAGCAGTCTGGATGTAGGACAGCTCTAGGGGTGAAGAACTGGTGGCCTGATGACATGATCATGGATGTGGGTCCCTTCCGTCCCTTTGCTCTGCCCTGCCACCAGCAGGGTCTTCCTTTGTGATTACAGGATAGTTTAAATGAGCATGATGACCTGAATGGCCAAAAGGCTCCTAGGTACCTTATTTATTTATTCATCACTCCCAAGAACTTTTCCAAGAAGTTTCTGGAAAAATTTCTTGGGAACTTTGAAAAATTCTTCTCTCAATGGCCAAGATTGGGTAACATGACCTCTGGGTCACATGCCCATTCTTGAACAACCAGTGGTAAGCAGAGACTCCTGGAAAATGTCATTTATACCCCTGGAGATTCACTCCCTGGGACAGCGCGGCAGGGTCAGCTGCGGTCGAGAAACACATCCAGAGGTGCGACGAAGCAACATGCCCAACTACACACAGCAAGAAAGTTGACAGAGAAAGAAACAGACCCCAGATCCACCTGACTCCACAAGCAGTGCTCCTGACCCCTACACACAACCATCCCTCAGTCTTGTTGTCCACACTCTTCCCTCCCCCAGCCCTCTCCCCTCCACGGGGCTATTTGCCAAGTTCCCAGGCTGGGAGCCTGAGTTGCTTTGGCTGATGACTGCATGCTCCTCTTGCCAGGTCAATGTCAGCAGTCAATCCCCGTCTCCTGGGCGTGAAAACCAGCCGATCAGAGCTGTAAGTAGCTGTTTAACAACACAACGCCGAGGCAGCCAGAGCGTCAGTCAGCAATTTTTTTCCCCTGGCAGCTGGCTGGGCATTAGTAAATGTGCTGAGAGAGGCACCCCGCTCCCCTGCTGCTGGGAGGAGGGTCTCTCACCAGAGTGGTGGATTTGAGAAAAACAGAATGAATGACAGGGTGTCAGCACTGAAAGGGTCCAGACATGGCCTAGACTGGCTCCATCACTGTACAGATGGGAAAAGTGGGGCCCAGAGAAGGGAAGGGATGACTTAGGGTCACAGAGAAAATCAACACTGGATCCAGGATTAGAGACAAAAGCCTGGATTTATCCTGTGCTGTTTCGAAGACACTTCAAAGCCTAACCCTTTGTAGCATCGCCTTGTAATTCCCTCCCATGAAATCAGTTTCTTATTGAAATAATATTTGAAAAAAACAAAATTTTTGACTCTGTGGTTTAGTCTTAGGTGCCTCTTGGTCATCTCCTAAGAGAACTGGCCATTAGCACACCTGGGGTCTATGGTTCCAAGGAAAGTGTAGCCAGGTCTCCAGCTGTAGGTAGGACAGCCACCTGTAGCCAATCCCTGCCCTCTCCTGCTTCCTTCATGCTTCCCAACCATGAGTGCCTTTCAGGTTTGATTATTTAGAACAAGTCCTGGTGGATGGGAAGATCTAAAAACACGTGAAAACCTTGGTGCTTCAAGGTCCAAAAGAGAATGTTCTCAGCTTGAGGAAAAAAGTTAATCAGCAGATCAGGGGGCAAGGATTCCTTGTGACATTCTAGGATGGCTCGCGATCCCCTTATTTCTATGGGGAAATCATAAGAATTTAAACAGCATTTACTGAATGCCAACAAGAGCATTTATTGAGTCGTCCTCTGTGCCAAGCACTGGAGCAAGTCCTTCACATGCATTTCCCCTTAGTCTTCACAGTGCATGACACTTTTCATATTTATTTGTCTATTGTCCACCTTCCAAGACCAAAAAGCCTGCTCTATAGTCAAAGGAACGTCTCGTTTACTGCTTTATCCCTAACTCCCAGAACAGTGTTCACCAATTAGTCCTCAGATAGCATATACTGAATAAATGAAGCTACAGCAGGAGGCTGCTGTAGATAGGTTTGTTCTTTATTTTACAGGCAGAGGAACTGAGGTTTAGACAAACTTGTGCAAAGTTAAGTATATCAGTTATCTCTGGCTGTCATTTGTAGAAAACCAACCAATGTTGGCTTAAACAAATTGCTCAAGAATTAGCTTAGACTAACTTGTGCAAGGTTTACTTTATCAGTTATCTTTGGCTGTAATTTATAGAAAACCAACCAATGTTGGCTCAGACAAATGGGGGGGTTATTTTCCTTAAGTAAGAATTCTGGTAGTTCTTTTTATACTGATTTTACTTCAGTTGTACCAAGTTCTTTCAGTCATTCTGCTCTGTCTCTGTATCAGTGAGCTGATTTTCCTTATTTATGTATACTCACTATATTTTATTTATGTATACCTGTATACTCACATCTACAAGATGGCTGTGACCCACAAATGCTTGATTCAGGCAACAAGTGTGTGTTCAAGTAAAGAAACAATAGGATGTGGGCAACACTGGCCGCAAGTGTCCCTTTTATCCCAGAAGCCCCTGGTTGATTTCCACTTAGGTCTTATTGGCCAGCGTTGTCACATGACTACCCCTAGCTGCAAAGGAGGCTGGGCAATTGAGTGTCTCGGTCAACATTCTCACTGCTATAATCCAAAACAACTGACCACACAACTTAGAGTAAGGAAGATTTATTTGCTCACAGTTTTTTGGAGATTCCAGGCCCAGTCCATGTGAGGCTGGGGTCTGGAGCTCAGGGCATGGCGGCGGGAAGCAGAGAGAGGGAGAGAGCAAGGCTCGCACATCATGGAGACCAGAAGCAAGACATCAAGCAAGCTAAGGGATTCAAAGACAAAAGCAGTCCCTAAGCCCACACCCCCAGGACCCACATTCTCCAGCCACACCCCACTGCCCTAGGTTACCACCCAGATAAATCCATGAGACTGCAACCCTCACAACTTAACTACATCAACCCTGAGCTCTTCAGGGGACATTCTATATCTGACCATAACAATAAGTATGTGGCTTTCTCTGCCTCTGTGGTGGGGGCAGGCAAGGGAGATGGGGATTAGAAATAGGCATATGTTAGCCAAGAAATGTGTCCGCTGCAGCCCTGCAGAGAGTAGTGACAGAGCCAGGATCTGAATGCAGGTTGGTTTGCCTCCAAAGTCCGTGATTGTATTGCCCAAGAATTAGCTGACACGACTTTTCCTCTTGATCCCAACAGAAATTGATCAGCCTGGGAATGTTTGCTCTGTTCTGAGCCTACTTTCTTTATCTGCAAGATGAGAGAGTGGGGTAAATGGAGTCGGGACTCCCTGCTAGATATAAAGTTGTATGAGCTCATGTCTCAGTCTGGCTGATGGCCACTTTAAAAAGTCTTATTCAAAACCAAGTCAAAATCAGAATTGCCGTCTCAGGGGAGTAATGTATTTTCCAAGATTCAAATGCATAAAAAGGGAATTGATTTTTTGGGGGAGGGTTTGTTTTCACAGATGGTGGTGTGTGTTTATGTGTGGTCCTTCGAGATATCCGATTCAGTTTTACATGGTGAATGAAGATTGATTTTTGTCTGTTGTGATCTGTGTATCTCAATTGTTGTTGAGGCTCCTGTTTAAATACTTATTCCTCTTCTTTTTTGCCTTCCTTAACAGCTTAGTCTGGTGGAGTCTTTGTTTCAGGGGCTGATTTTTATTTTCTCTGGTGTTTTGTTAGCAGTAGGTCCTCTTGTAGAATTGAGGACCGGGGACATGAATGTCAGTTCCATGTCTTTAATCAGCTATGGGACCCTGAGGAAGTCCTTTGACTTCGCTAGGTCTCTGTTTTCTCATGTATAAAATGACCTGGTTTATCTGGGCAGAGTGGTGCATGCCTGTAATTATAGTCCTTGGGAGGCTGAGATAGGAGGATGGTAGGTTTGTGTCCAGCGTCAGCAACTTAGGGAGACCCTGCTTCACATAAAATAATAGGGTTGGGGGTATAGCTCAGAGGTAGAATGCCTCTGGGTTCAATCCCCAGTGACATACACATACACACACACACACACACACACACACACACACCCTGGTTGGACATGCTGCAAGGTGGTATGTATCTTAGTATCCTCCCAGCTGTGATGTTTATGTATCTATAAGCCTGTGAGGACAAAACAGATTCTGATTAATGAGCAGAAGAACATATTAGTGTTATTTCCTTAAGCTATAAAGATCAAAAGAGGAAACTGCAAATAATAAATAGGTGAAATGATAGCTAGTATTTTCATAAACATCCTTAAAATTCCAGGCCAAACATTTTTTTTTTTTTTTAGCTGAAAGCAGCCCATCAGGATTTAGAAAATGCAAGGTAATGTATTGGTGACCTTAGAAAACACGACACCTACTGATGTGGAAAGAGCGCTGGGTGTTGAGGCAGACGAGTCTGAGTCTACATCCTGCCTCAGTCAAACAATAGCTTTGTGATGTGGACCGTCTTCTTATTTACCTCCATGGTCCTCAGGTTTCTTTCATGCAAAATTAGGATTGAATATATTGACATTGCAAGGTTATGATGAGGAGAAATAAACAAATTTATGAAAATCACTTAACACACACACACACACACACACACACACACACACCAAACACTAGCTGGCATGTGCTAGCGGTACTGGGGAAGTTATTTTCCATCCTTCCTCCTTGCTGATGCATCTAGAACCAAACAGGAGATTTGGTTTTGTGGGTGATTTTTTTTCTCTTTGGTGGCAGAGCTGCTTTTGACTGAATGGTCAGAAGTCTGATATGGCCTTACTATTTTGACCATCTGATGCTTTGTCTTTTCAGATGGGGTGAAATGAGTGACTCTTTAGAAGTGAGGACCCCTAGGTTCTATTTTATTCTCTTTGATTATGACATGTAGACATTGGACCCTCACTGAATTTTTTTTTTTTTTTTTTTTTTTT